>QNUK01001560.1:0-20000 GCA_013621035.1 Clarias magur
TTGGATAGAGACGGAGGGAGACCCAGGTCCTGCTGTGGAGAGATTATCTCAAAAAACGTCTGGAACACTTGCAGGAGAATCTGGAATATGTGCCTGGAGATCACATCTAACGTGAACCTGCTGCTACTGAAACACAGCTAGGGGTGACATGTGTACACACACACACACTGCTCGTGTGTATTTTAATGAGCTGATTATGTCATTTTGGGTGTGTAATAATTAGTGTGACCTGGATGTAAAACAACAAACACAGAAACTTGCAAAGGAAGCATTAATGACTTACAAAGAATGATGGGAACACACACACACACACACACACACACACACACACACACACACACACACACTCCCCTCTTGTGCCTTCTCATACCCTCATGATTTCTCTTTATTTCTGTTTTTACAGACGAACCCTAACCCTAGTATCACTCAGACGGCCTGAGGCTTCCTCTCTGTGTCTCTTTTAGCTCCTCATTGAAGCCTTCCCCACACTCACACACACACACACACACACACACACACACACACACACACACACACACACACACATAGTCTGTAATGACAGTGGCTGTAATTACATTAATAAATTATATAAATTGAATCACCTCCACTGTGTGTGTGTGTGTGTGTGTGTGTGTGTGTGTGTGTGTGTGTTTGAATAGGTGAACCAGTGGCAGAGTTTCAAAATCTGAGATCTGATATCAGTAGAGCTCTTTTAAATAAGTGGAGTAGTTCAGTGGGTTCAGCCTCTGTGTTACTGATCAGAAGGTCAAAGGTTCAAGCTTTCTGATAGGTTGGAATATAATTTCCCTTTGGGAATAATAAAGTACTCTACCTGTCTAACTATATGTGACAAATGCAGTCTTTTTCTAACACATACACACATACACACACAGATTACAGCAGCATTCTCAATACACAACGTTTTTTTTTTTCACAAAATGCATGGATTTCAAAAAGCTATCAAAAGATATCAGTTTTCTGATAACACTTACTCTCGCATCTCATTCTTCATCCAAAACGTCCCTTTATTCTACAGACTAAAAGTTGAGCTGAAATTAAAAATGACTCTAATGCTCAGAATCACTTTAACATCCTCGTTACCTTTTGACTTCAAGACATAGTAAAGAAGCGAATGTTTTAGAATCACACTCTCTGGTTTCACGCAGACGAAGCAGGGTTCTGTAAGGGAGCTTTCACATCAGGGCTCCCGGATCATTTACGAGAACACTCAACCCTAAAGTCTGGTTGATTTTGATCAGTGAGCACACGATCATTCCCCGCTCAGAAACCATGCCCGGGTCCTCAGTAAGACGTGCTACAGCACACTCAGGCACCGATCGATTTAGACACGGAAGCCAATTGTATGGGAACATGGAAGTAGATCGCTGTTTAAGTGCCATATGTCTCCTCTCTGTATGTGTAGCACACTCCAATCCCACACTCCAATCCCATCCTCTGACCGACACAGGTAGAGCTACTACAGTAGGAAGGCATGCGAGAGCACAAAAAAAAAAAAGGTTATTAGGCAGAACATGAAATTATTAGGCCCATCAGAGGTTGCATTTCCTTCGCCAGCTGAAGAAGTTCAACCTCCCACAGGAGCTGCTCACACAGTTCTACTCAACCGTCATTGTGCACTTCAATAACTGTCTGGTTTATATATTAGTCAGAAGACTACAGAGGACGGTTCGGACTGCTGAAAGGATTATCGGCTCCCCTACCCACACTGCAAGAACTGTATATATCCAGAGTGAAGAAATGGGCTCGGAATATCACTCTGGACCCCTCACACCCAAGCCACCTTCTCTTTGAACTTTTGCCGTCTGGCCGACGATACAGAGCTCTTCTGACTCGGATTAACTTCCCCGTTCTCTTCTTCTCTCATGCCGGCTCGCAAACCATCTAGGTGCATCCTGCCACCTGCTGTATCGGAGAGTGTATGCGAAAGCAGCCTTGGGATCTTGTTTCTTTCAGGGTTTCTATTTCATTACATCTCGGGGAGTTTCTCCGCACCTCCATCACTGCATCTGATTGGCAGACATAAATGTTTACAGCCATGGCCAAAAGTTTTACAAATGACACAATATTAATCCTTATAAAGTCTGCCGCTTCAGTAGTTTTACATCTTTTCCTGAGATGTTACTCTGGTATACACAAGTATAATTACAGCTTATACAAGCATAATCACCTGCCTGTGACAGTGACAGCTCCCTTCCAGATGTACTGAACTATGCAGAGTAAACCCATGTAAAGCTGCTGGACCAGACAATATCCCTGGCAGAGTGCTCAGAGAATGAGCTGAACAGCTGGCATATGTTCTTACTGACATCTTCAACATCTGTCTAAGCAGCGCCAACATTCCCACATGCTTTAAGATCACCACCATTGACCCCATGCCGAAGACGTCTTCTGTGTCCAATCTCAATGACTACCATCCTGTTGCACTCCACACATATCATCATGAACTGCTTTGAGTGGCTTAGCATGAGACACATCTAGACCCTGCTGCCTTCTCACTGGACCCACTGCAGTTGCGTACTGTCCTAACCGTTGACGTCATCTCCACCACACTCCATCTGGCCCTCACACACCTAGAAAACAAGAAGGCCTACATTCAGCATTTAACAGCATTCAATACTATCATCCCCCAACACATGACATGGGAAGATGAGCCAGTTGGGCCTGAACACCTCTCTCTATAACTGGATCCTGGACTTTCTAACTGGAAGGCCTCAGTCAGTGCGAATCGAGAACAACACCTCCAGCATCAATACATCGAGCACTGGGGCCCGCCAGGGTTGTATGTTCAGTCCCCGGCTGTTTGCACTGCTGATCCACGATTGTGTAATGACGCACCGCTCCAATCACATCATCAAGTTTGCTGATGACACGACCGTGGTGGGTCTCATCAGCAAGAACGACGCCAACATACATAGAGAAAGCACAGAGCCTAACGGATTGGCGTAAAGACAACAACCTGTCTCTGAACGTTTTATTTAAAAAAAAAAGAGAGATGGTACCAAATTCCTTGGTGTCTTCCTTAAGGAGAATCTCACTTGGTCCTTCAAAGTTAACTCTTTTATCAAGAAAGCCCAACAATGTCTTTTCTTCCTGAGTGGATAGTGAGCGTATTTGAGAGATAACATCATCGGGTCTCTCTTCCCTCCATCAAAGACATCTAATCCACACGCTGCATCCGAAAAGCCACCAGCATTGTGGCTGATCAGACACACCCCTCACACTCACTCTTCTTCTGCCATCTGGAAAAAAATCCCGAAGCATTCGGGCCTCGCAACCAGTCTGTGTAACAGGTTCTTCCCACCAGCCATCCGTCTACTCAACAGAAACGAACTGATCTACAACCATCAAGCAATTTCACACACCAACCTGCAATTGCTTTTTGGCACAAGATTTATTAGCTGTTATTTGCACTAGAAATCTTTTCTATCTTTGCTGCTACATTAACAAGAAATGTTTGCTGTTTTTTATCTACAGTTTCATCTCAAAGACAATTTACTGAGAGAGCTGCATTGTGTCGCTTTGCTGCTCTTGTTTGCACATTTGCACTTGCACTTTTTGTCTTTTAATGTCTTTTGTACACTACTTGGGTAGATTTGTTCATTTATTGTGTTATTTAGATAACCCTGAATCCCAGCAAATATTCTTTGTGTCTCCTTTTTACCAAGAGGAACAGATGTAGTTTGTTACACATGTCATGGACAGATTTCTTCATGTGTGAATAATGTGTGGATAAATGTGTCTGATTTGAACGATCCAATTTAAGCTTGTTTTTAATGTTTACCTTTACACTTCATAAGAATAATCTCCATCCAGATATAATCCTGATATTAAAGTTATATTATGAATTATTTCAGGCAAAATAAATCTAAAATAAACACACGGAGCCATCATGTCCAGCAAAAATCTGATTACTAAAACAAAAACATTGGTTTTAAAGGTCACCTTTAACAGCACTGTGGAGGAGTAATGGTTTGTTCTGTATGTGTAGTTCTGATCTGCCTTCCTCAAACATTCACACACACGCACACACACATGCACACACCCTGGCCTGCATTAGAAGTACTTCAGGATACTGTATTTTTCTATACAGAGAAAAAAAGTTACATATACCTTACAGCATCATTAAATTCCTTCTTCTGTTAGGGAGCTGGTGCCAAAACACAAAGGATCAGCCGTGATACAGGGCCCTCTGGAAAGTGTTAAGGGCTTTGGTCAGGAGTCCATCAGTGACAGTTTGGTGGTGCTGGGGCATGAACCCCTGACCTCTTGATCAGTAACCCAGAGCTTTAGGAATAAATCTAACATACAACTTTGACATAAACAACATGAAATCATGGCTCCATCCTGCCTTGTATCAGTGGTTCAGGCTGGTGGTGGAGATGTAATGGTGTTGGTGAGCTATTGTTTTTGGCACATTTTGGGCCCCTTAATACCAATTGCGCATGGTTTAAGTGCCACAGCCTACCTGAGTATTGTTGCTGAATATGTCCAACCATTCATGAGCACAGCATAACGCGCCATGCCCCAAAACTAAAATAATCTCAAAATGGTTTCTTGAACATTTTTTTTGTCATTGTACTCACACAGCCTCCACAGTCACCTAATCTCAATTTAGTAGATCAGCTTTGGGATGTATTGGAACGGGAAGGTCGCATCATGGTCGTGCAGCCAACAAATCTGCTGCGGCTATATGATGCTCTTCTGTCTCTAAGGAATGTTTCCAGCACGGTGTTGAATTTGTGGCACAAGGACTTAGTGCAGTACTGAAGGAAAAAGGCGTCCAACCCAGTACTAGCAAGGTGTACCTAATGAAGTTCAATTTCAATTCAATTCAATTTTATTTATATAGCGCTTTTAACAATTGACATTGTCGCAAAGCAGCTTTACACAATAAAAAGAAGTAAGTTTTTATGCAATGTGTATGAATCAAAATGATAAGATTGTCCCTGATGAGCAAGCCGAGGGCGACGATGGCAAGGAAAAACTCCCTGAGATGGTAATAGGAAGAAACCTTGAGAGGAACCAGACTCAACAGGGAACCCATCCTCATCTGGGTGATAACGGATAGCAGAGAATGATCAGCATAATAATGTGTACTGGAAGTTCAGTGTAACAGGAGATGTGTTAAAATTTTAATTAATAGGAGTCCAGTTTGTTCCCGGAGGCTCAGGTAGACTGTAGGAGATTCCAGTCCTGAGCTATCGAACAACTGAAGTCACAGGTCCCCAGAGCATCAATCGATGATAGGACAGTCTTCATGGAAACCATCCCCAGCCACCAAGCGCATCCAGGCAGACCACACGGGGCATCCATGTGACGGGATCTCCAACCAGAAGCAGGACTCCAGGACGGGTTAGACGGCTTCAGAGGGCAGAGGGGTCTGGATCACTGGCAACTCAGGAGCGAACATGTATAGCTCGACAGAGAGACAGAGAGAGGGAAAGGAGAGAGGGAGAGAGAGAGAGCAGAAAAGGAGAGAAGAGAAAATAAGGAGAGATGGCAGTTAGGTATGGTCACAGTCAACATGTATAAGGTGAATGTATATTAGTGCAAAGTGCAAGCAGGGACTCCGGCAGGACTAACTATAACAGCATAACTAAAAGGGAGAGTCAGAAGGAAACACAAACATGAGGGCTCCCTGAGATGTAAAGCAACTAATCACCTCACCGTCAGCAAACCTGAGTGAACAATGAGAGTGGGGAGGACAGCATCTAAACATACCAGTTCACCAGAATACTCTACGTCCATGAGTCCCCCAGATCTGCTCCTTTACCTAAGGTTAATCTATTAACAAAAATGCTTGGCTAAATAAATAAGTTTTTAGCCTAGACTTAAACACTGAGACTGTGTCTGAGTCCCGAACATTAACAGGAAGACTATTCCATAACTTTGGGGTTTTGTAAGAAAAAGCTCTGCCCCCTGCTGTAGTTTTAATAATACGTGGTACTGACAGGCAGCCTGCATCCTTTGATTGAAGTAGGCGTGGCGGATCGTAAGACAGTTCACTCAGATACTGCGGCGCGAGACCATTTAATGCTTTATACTTCAAAATAGTATTTTAAAATCGATGCAAAATTTAAAAGGGAGCCAATGCAGTGTAGATAAGATAGGGGTGATGTGCTCGTATCTTCTGGTTCTAGTGAGGACTCTCGCTGCTGCATTCTGGACTAACTGAAGCTTGTTTATACACCTAGTTGAACAACCAGACAGTAAGGCGTTACAATAATCCAACCTAGAGGTGATAAAAGCATGAACTAGTTTTTCTGCATCATTTAGTGACAATATGTTTCTTATCTTGGCAATATTTCTAAGGTGAAAGAAAGCTATCCTGGTAATATTATCTACATGAGCTTCAAACGAAAGGTTGGAATCTATAATCACACCGAGGTCTTTTACTGTTGCACTTGATGGAACAGAAAGGCCATCTAAAGTTACAGTCTGATCAGAAAGCTTACTTCTAGCTACTTGTGGTCGTATGACTAGAACTTCTGTCTTATCAGGATTAAGCAGAAGAAAATTAATTAACATCCAATCTCGTATGTCCTGCACACACTGCTCAATTTTAGCAAACTGGTTTCTCTCATCTGGTTTTGCTGAGACATATAATTGTGTGTCATCAGCATAACAATGAAAACTAATACCATGTTTACGAATAATGTTGCCCAGAGGAAGCCTGTAAAGGGAAAAAAAGCAGTGGGCCTAAAACTGAGCCCTGTGGAACACCAAACTCCACTTGAGAACATGAGGAATGATCACCATCTAAATCTACAAACTGATAACGATCAGTCAAGTAGGATCTGAGCCACAAGAGGGCAGTTCCCTTAATTCCAACTACCTTTTCTAATCTGTGAAGGAGAATACTATGATCAATGGTGTCAAAAGCTGCACTGAGGTCCAGTAACACAAGTATAGTGACGCAACCCTGATCAGAGGCCCATAGGAGGTCGTTTACTACTTTAACAAGTGCTGTCTCTGTGCTGTGATGAGGCCTAAATCCTGACTGATACAGTTCATTTATGCTATTTCTGTGTAGATGTGAACATAGCTGCTGTGATACTACCTTTTCCAGAATCTTGGAGATAAAGGGAAGGTTTGATATCGGCCTGTAATTAGAAAGCAGACAGGGGTCAAGGTCAGGTTTCTTGATTAGCGGTTTAATAACGGCTAATTTAAAGGATTTGGGGACATACCCACTACTGAGTGAACAGTTAATTACTTTCAACAGGGGTTCTATTATTGCTGGTACTATCTGCTTGAGAAAATGTGTCGGTATAGGATCTAATATACAGGTTGACGATTTTGAAGAAGAGATGAGTGAAATTAGTTCCCTCGCTTCAAGGGGAGTAAAGTGTTCTAAGTTCTGATGTGATGTGGTTAGATCATCTGAATTATTTAAATTGTCTGGTTTCAAAGCCTGAATTTTTTGCCTAATATTTATGATTTTATTATTGAAAAAGTTCATGAAATCCTCACTACTGCATGATGATGTTGTGGAGATTTCTGCAGTGGTCTTGTTTTTAGTTAATTTAGCTATGGTATTAAATAAAAATCTCGGGTTGTTTTTGTTATTTTCTATTAGAGTGGAGAAATATGTTGATCTAGCATCACTGAGAGCTTTTTTATAGTTCAGGATGCTCTCCTTCCAAGCTATTTTAAATACTATCAATTTAGTTTGGCGCCATTTATGTTCGAATTTGCGAGCGGTTTGTTTTAAAGCACGTGTGTGGTCATTATACCAAGGAGCGAGTTTCTTATCTCTAATCATTTTCCTTTTAACTGGAGCGACATTATCTAAGCTATAACGAAGTGCTGACTCTAGATATTCATTCGCCTGTTCGAGTTCTGTGAAGTCAGATGGCGATCCAATCAAAGTAGATAATTCTGGAAGATTATTGATAAAGCTCTGTGCGGTATTTGATGTAAATGTACGTTTAAGGTGGAAGCGCGGTGCTGTGCGTACATTATTACTATAACACGCTTTAATCGAGATAAGGTAGTGATCTGAGATAACTTCAGACTGTGGAATTGTGGTTATATTTCCTATACTTAATCCGAAGGATAATATTAAATCCAAAGTGTGACCTGCTTTATGAGTGGGTCCTACTATACACTGATTTACTCCTACTGAGTCCAGTATGGACAAGAATGCTGTTCTCAGAGGGTCTTCTGGATTCTCAAAATGAATATTAAAGTCTCCAGCAATTAACGCTTTATCTACAGAAACAACAAGGTTTGAAAGGAAATCTGCAAATTCGCAGAGAAACTCCGAGTACGGCCCTGGGGGTCTGTAAATGATGATTAGCGGGATTGATTGAGCTGACTTTATGTTACTATAGAGAACTTCAAATGCATTAGATTTAAAACTGTGTTTTTGTACGAGAGACAGATTATGGTTATAAATAACTGCGACTCCTCCTCCTCTACCAGTTAGCCGAGGCTGGTGTATGTAGCTGTATCCAGGAGGACTAGCTTCATTTAGAGCCACATACTCGTCCTGTTTAATCCAGGTTTCTGTTAAACATAATATATCAAACTCCTGATCTGTGATAGTTTCATTAACAATAACTGCTTTAGATGCGAGAGATCTAATATTTAACAGTCCTAGCTTCAGATCAGAGGTGCTGGCTGCGCATTCAGTGTGATCTGAGTTTGTGGTGTCTATGTTAATTAAATTACTAAAACAGACTTTCTGAGTCTTTCTAAATGTATGTTTATGTTTATCTCGGGAACAGACACAGTCTCAATCTGATGAACCCTGAGTGACGACTCTATGCAGCTAGCAGACGGTTGGTTTAGCCTGTCTGTCTGCTCCCTGGCCTTGGCTCTGGATTGTCACCGATTAACTAGGCCTCTTCTGAGACTATGTGCTATACTACAAGAAATGAGAGCAGCACCTTCCCGAGTGGGATGGACACCGTCCCGCCCTAACAGGCCAGTTTTGCCCTCAAAAGTCTTCCAATTGTCAATGAAGCCCACGTTGTTTTCGGAGCACCACCTGGACATCCAGCGGTTCAGCGACCATAACCTGCTGTAAGCTATGTCGCCACGTCTCATTGGGATGGGACCAGAGCAAACTACTTCTTCGGACATCGCCTTCGCTATTTTAAACACCTCTGTAAAGTTACTCTTACTAACCTCTGACTGACGAAGGCGTATATCGTTAGCTCCAGCATGTACCACTATCTTAGAGAACCTATGCTGACCTAGAGCCCTAAGATTACCTGCTATGTCCGGTGCTCTGGCTCCCGGGATACACCTGACCACTGCCGCTGGCGCCCCTAAAGGCCGAGCTAATTTCACGTGTCTCAGTATAGAGTCTCCTATAACCAGAGCTCTTTCAGGTTTCTCAGCGGGTGCATCACTGAGGAGAGCGAACCTGTTGGACACGTGAAGCGCAGAAGAGGTGTGCTCCGGTGGGCTAGCCTTAGCGTTAGCTTTGGCTGAACGAGTATGCCGCCGAGTCGTCACCCACTCGCCCCGCTGTGAGGGCTCTACTGCCGGAGTCGGGGGATAATTATCTCCACCTGTGGCACCCAGACTTTCCACTACAGGATTAACGCTGCTCTCGCGCTCTCTAACCCTCTCTAAAGTCTGGATGCGCTCCTCTAATGCTACTATCTTCTCCGTCAGGGTGCTAACTAACACACACCTATCACAAATAAAATTATCACTAATGACGGAGGAAGAATGTCTAAACATCCTGCACTCCACACACTGAGCGAGCTGAATGGTAGACATGATAACGTACCTTTGTGCCGGAGTTGTGATTATTTGGTGATGGATTCGCTTGTTGTTGGTCAGATGATACGCGCGTTCTCCCAAAAAGCGCAAAAAATCGGATAAAGTCCAGTAGTATTAAAGCGTAAAAACGGGAAAAGTATATAATTATAAAAAACTAAACAAAATATATTATAAAACGCTGTTTCAAACAGACGAGGAACTTTCGCGGGAACAATACGAAAAACAGGAAGCTACGTCAACAGGAAGCCAGCATCCAATGAATGACAATGACATCTGCTTAAGTGGCTAGGGAGTGTATATAGAGTCCTAGCAATGATTTTTCTGATCACTTGTTGTAAGCAAGCATTTCTAATTTAGTATTTAGGTTATGTTAGGGTAAATAGTTGTCATTGATGGTGTGATGTGCATTGGCACGTCACTGGTGTTTATATATTGTGGGTTGTTTTATATGCTCTTCAGTCTAACATGCAAAAGATTTTTCCTGGTTTGAGCCATATTTAAGTCCTGCATGTGCTGAAATAATAAGGCCATTGCTGTACATTAGTCCCTAGCTGAGAACCTGAAATGATATGTTTGAAAAACGACAGGAAGCTGTGGGCAGTGGTGTGTATATATTTTTATTCAGAACATAGATGAAGAGCAATCCTACAGTCACGTCCAGTAGGATCGTTTTTGTGGAGTTTGATGAAAGACAACAGCATCCTATCTCCCTCTGTCTCAATCCATCATCCATGGGGATCAAATTCACATTCAAATTTTATTTGTCACATACACAGTCATACACAGTACGATATGCAGTGAAATGCTCATACGACCGCTCCGGGACCTTCATCCTTCAGGGCAAAGACGTGATGGATAATCTTTAGGACTTTCCACAACCCCTGCATTCGGTTTGGTCTCACATACATATTACACCTCAGCTGGCCAAGAGATATGAATAACACATTCCAATTTATTCAGGAAATATTTCTAAATATGAACAACATGAAAACCAATTATACAAGTTCTGCATAAGCAGCTTCTGATGTAGAAGAGCCTGAGAACTGTACTAATGGTGCATTGCTTTAATGGAATTAAACTGCCAGGTTTGATCACCAAAGGGTTTCTGTTTTTGCAGAACAATGAACAAGCTCATACTGCCCACCAACACCATTTGCACATTACAGGAAATCAGCTGGCAGTGATTGCCACATACAGTCCTGACCTTGCTCTCCCAATGCTTAATAGGTTTCCTCCGGGTACTCGAGTTTCCTCCCACAGCCCAAAGACATGCAGATTAGGCTAATTCAAATTTTATTCGTCACATACACAGTCATACGCAGTATGATATGAAGTGCTTATACGACTGCTGTTGACCTACACTATTACAAAAAAAAGAAATAAAACAAAAAACACTTAAAATTACATAATATACAGCAATAAGAATCACTCACTCACTCATCATCTATACCGCTTAATCCCTGTGTTCAGGGTCATGGGGGGCGGAGCATATCCGAGGAGACTTAGGGCACATGGCAGGGTACACCCTGAACAGGGTGCCAATCCATCGCAGGGCACAGACACACACACACACATACACTCACTCATTCACGTACTACGGGCAATTTGGGAACGCCAATTAGCCTAACCTACATGTCTTTGGACTGTGGGAGGAAACCGGAGAATCCAGAGGAAACCCACCAAGCACGGGGAGAACATGCAAACTCCATGCACACAGAGACGGGAATCGAGCCTGGCCTGGAACCGAACCCAGACCCTGGGGGTGCAAGGCGACAGTGCTGACCACTACACCACCGTGCCGCCGCCAATAAGAATAAGAATAAAATGAAAATGAAATAGTAGGATAAGATAAATATAAATAAGTTAAAGAATATATAATAACAATAGAAAAAAATATATAGTTAAATATAATAGAAATGTAATGTAGTGCAGTCCAGTAGTGTAATGTAGTGTCCAGTTATTGTCAGGATAATGTGCAAGGCTGCAGTTCAAGTTTAGAGTGTGCAAAATGTGCAAGTGTGTAAATGTTCCATGTGTAAACTAATTGTGTGTCCTAGTAAAAAGTAAAAGTTTGCAGTCCTGAGGTGTGCAAAATGTGCAAGCGTGTGAGTGATAGGTCCTATGTGGTGTTGTGATTGAGTGCTTGTAAAACCTGTAGGAAGAAGCTCCTCCTCAGTCTCTCTGTGTTGGCCTTCAGGGAGTGGAAGCGCTTTCCTGACCGCAACAGAGAGAACAGTCCATTGTTGGGATGGCTGAGGTCTCCATAGTTCAGGACTGGAGTTTCCTACAGTCTACCTGAGCCTCCAATAACCAACTGGACTCCATATGAACTTAAACACGTCTCCTGTTCTACTGAACCTCCAGCCTCCTAACACACAGTATGAGTGCAGATCAATTCCTGCTCTCCGTTATCACCCAGATGAGGATGGGTTCCCTGTGTGTCTGGTTCCTCTCCAGGTTTCTTCCTGTCACCATCTCAGGGAGTTTTTCATTGCCACAGTTGTCGTCGTCCTCATTTTAATTAATTCACATTACATACAAATTTCCATAATTTTTTTTAGATTTGTAAAGCTGCTTTGCAACAATAACAATTGTTCAAAGCGCTGTACAAATAAAATTGAATAGAATTGAATTGTAAGTTGCTCTGGATAATAGTTTCTGCCACATGCGTAAATGTAATGAAATAATCTTCCTCACAGGATCAGTAAAGTCTGTCTATCTACCTAGTTATTATAATTTAAAGTGTTTGGGATCAGTCTAATTTAACTTAAATCTGTGCATATATTTAGTATAACATCACATCACCTCAACACATTGAATTTCAAAATGTTAATAATTTGTGTAAAATCTTTGAGTAAAGTGTCTCAGGGTTTACAGAGTCATTATTCACATTAACTTCCATTCACTACAAACCACATGACTAAGAACTTAATGAGCAGTCCTCAGTCCTCACATTAACTTAGACACAGAATGAACCTTTAAACATTCTGATCAATACACAAGCTGCTATAGTGCAATACAATCCGATCAGCAGTTGAATCTGATCTAAATTATTCACTCTAACAGAATTATGGAGATGTGAATCCTGTAAATCTTTCTGACAGCTTTAGTCTTGGCATAATCTCATTTTCAAACACATCAATACGGCAAACTCAATATCAGCTTCATCACACACTGAGATCATCACACACTCCTCATGGCTGCAGAGATCAAACATAAATCTAGTACAGTTCAAGTCAAAGCTGAGCAACTCCTCACTAGATTGACATCCTAGAAAACACCTTGGATACACCATGTGTACATACTGATATTTGAAAAAAGCTCATCAGGATGTTATACAGCTCCCACAATGCTCCTGTCTTTCTCTTAAGTATTATACTCGTGCATACGGACCATGGCTTAGACAGGAACAGGAAGTGATGTATGAGAATCATATCAGCCTCAACCAAAGAAGATTAAATGTCTGATTTTAAACACAAGTCACTTGTATCATGAAGCAGACTTTCAGCTGCGTAGTTTCAGCTTCTGTGAAAGAGAAATAATCCTCGCTAAAAAAAAAAAAAAAAAAAACGAATACAACTTTCAGGTGAGCCCATGGAACGCATTGCTCACCAGCAGGGGGCAGCATTGTGGCCATGTGACTGAACAGGTTTGTGTGAATGTTCTGAAGGTTCTGAGAATTTTTTTTCCTCTTAACGTTCAGTTTCTGAATTCATCATTTAGCATCGGTGCACCTGTCTATCTACAGCTGCTTGGTGCAAAAATGTCTTCACTGGTTCTTCACACCAAATGGTTCCCTTTCTGAATATGAAATCCGAATGTTATATGGTTCAAAATGAAACCATACCAGATTTTTTATTAAACCAAAGAATTAGTTTTTTTTTTTTATTTCCAATAATTCATAGTCTGAATATCTGCCAAGTTCCAAGTAAACTGCTTTGAGGAATGTGAATAAAGACATTTGACATATTCAGAAGTGGAAAGTAGCGAATGACATTTACTCGCGTTACTGTAATTGAGTCGTGTTTTTGTGTACTTCAACTTTTTAAAGTAGTTTTTAAAATCTGTAATTTTACTTTTACTTAAGTATGTTTTGTTTTAGGTTTTGTAATTCGCTAAATCACATTCGCTACTGAGTAAAGAAAATAATGAATGGAAATGAAAAATTATCAAAATAATGCAAAGGGGAAGGAAAACAATGACACCCCAGAGACACTGCACTGATTGACTGATGGAGAACAAACGCGCTAAACTGAACGATGGAGACAAAACAGACGCAGTGACGCGACCCAGCTGAGAGAGAAACACCATCAGATTCTTATGATCAAACCCCTGTAACGCCACTACTATGTTATACACCACATTGTGTGTGTGTGTGTGTGTGTGCTGCGGAGGTGTGTGTGTGTGTGTGTGTGTGTGTGTGTGTGTGTGTGTGTGTGTGTGTGTGTGTGTGTGTGTGTGTGTGTGTGCAGTGTGTATGTGTGTCTACTGAGTATGTACAGTGTGTGTGTCTGCAGTGTGTTTGTGTGTGTGTGTGTGTGTGTGTGCTAGCGGAGGTGTGTGTGTGTGTGTGTGTGTGTGTGAGTGTGTATTAATGCGTGCTGCTGAGTGTGTGTGTGTGTGTGTGTGTGTGTGTGTGTGTGTGTGTGTGTGTGTGTGTGTGTATTATTACTGCGGAGGTGTGTGTGTGTGTGTGTGTGTGTGTGTGTGTGTGTGTGTGTGTGTGTAGAGTGTGTGTGTGTGTGTGTGTGTGTGTGTGTGTGTGTGTGTGTGTGTGTGTGTGTGTGTGTGTGTGTGTGTGTGTGTGTGTGTGTGTGTGTGTGTGTGTGTGTGTGTGTGTGTGTGTGTGTGTGTGTGTGTGTGTGTGTGTGTGTGTGTGAGTGGAGTAGGAGCTCAGGTGTGCTGCTCCCCCTGAAACACTCTGTTCTTTTACTCTTTTCTTTACTGTTACTTTATGTTTTGTATTATAATGTTGACGCTGAAAGAGGAGATAAAGGTTTCGTGCTGAACGTTATTCTCGGCTCTGAGCTCTTTTTCCTCTCGGCTGTCCGGCACAAAGCGTCACACTATGTTTAAGTGACCACTGTGATTTCAAGCACAAGAAAGCTTTATTATGTAAAGGTGTTCCTTCAGTTAAAAACAACTAAGGTGAGATTTATATCCGCTCGTCTTTTTTGAACTCCACTCTCTTCTCCATGATCTCCACTGTTTCTCAATCAGCTTGAGAGTATTGTCCTTTTGATTCTTTGCAGAACCTAATCATGTATAATAAGATCAACCCAGGATGTCCGAATGGTCTCTGCTCATTTGCTTCCCACTGGAAGACATTTTCAGCTCCTCGTTTCGTCTTTAATGGCATTTATTAATGAATTTTCATGTTTCATAAAATTGTATAAAAGTCTCTAACATAGAAAGCGATAGAAACCTTCAAACTGCTTCGAGTTGAATAATTTTCTCTCTCAGTGTGAGCGATGTGGTAGAAGCTTCACTGAAGACTCTTAAATATCATTTATCGATTATTTTTATGAATTAGTTGTGGAATTTAGGAAGGACTTACCTTCCAAACATCTCCTATAAATAATCTACTGTGGATTATAAAGTCCAAAAAGGAAAGAAGAATCTTAATAATAATAACTAAAGAATATTAATGACAAACAGTGTAGTTCTTGACCAAACACACTAACAGATTGCGGAGAAGTTTTCATCATGTCTTGTGTGTTTTCAGGGTAAATGGTGGTGCTTTAAGCAGATGGTGGTGGGTGTGATGCTTTATCTCCTCACCCTGCTCTGCTTCCTCTTTCTGAGGGCGTGTGGGCACAAAAATACTGGCAGGGAAAAAAAAGAGGAAATAAATAATAAACACCAGCGCACGATGTGTATCCGAGACGACTCGCCAGACGCTAGAAATGTTGAGGTTAATGTAGCCATAAATAAATAATGCCGTCATACATAATTAATATTTCTACACAGCATGGGGAAGAACTCATCAGTGTGAGGATGTGGACACGGGGGGGGGACATGGGGGGTGTGACAGAGAGAGAGAGAGAGAGAGATTCAAAAGACACAAATAAAAGACTTAAAGTAAAGGAAGCGCAGATGAATGAACGTTCTACATCAGTCCGATCAGCGGTTTAATCTGCGCGTTCACTCACGAGTTTAGAGACTCACCTTGCCTCCCTCTCCACCTGCACTATACACACACTATATACACACACACAATACACACTATACACTCTGCACATGCTAAGCACTATACACACTTCAATTAGACTATACACACACTGTAAACACACTACACATTATACACACGCTATGCACATGCTAATCACCACGCCCCTACATTCACTACACACACTAGCATACAGTAGACCTACAGAACTCAGTGCCATGTCCTGCAGTCTGAGTAGAAAATAAATGAAGCTCTTTAAGTATTCATGAGGTGTAATTAAAACTGTCACTTACATTCATCAGGCCTGAGGGGTGTGGCCATGGATAACTCTGTTTCTGATTGGCAAGTCAGCATGAATCTTTTACGTTCACAGTCTACGTACAGTGTGTTCTGATTGGCTGCGAGCAGTGTGGTGTGTTCTGATTGGCTGCGAGCAGTACAGTGTGTTCTGATTGGCTGCGAGCAGTACAGTGTGTTCTGATTGGCTGCAAGCAGTGTGGTGTGTTCTGATTGGCTGCGAGCAGTACAGTGTGTTCTGATTGGCTGCGAGCAGTACAGTGTGTTCTGATTGGCTGCGAGCAGTACAGTGTGTTCTGATTGGCTGCGAGCAGTGTGGTGTGTTCTGATTGGCTGCGAGCAGTGTGGTGTGTTCTGATTGGCTGAGAGCAGTACAGTGTGTTCTGATTGGCTGAGAGCAGTGTGGTGTGCAGATATTTCTCTGAGAGATCTATAATTCAATTCAATTTTATTTGTATAACAAGTGTCACGATCACAAAGCAGCTTTACACAATCGAAATAATTATTAAAGTTTGTAATAATAATATTACAATATAATAATAAGTAATAATAATAAGTTCTATAATGAGATAAAAATGTAAGTCACTCTGGATAAGGGCGTCTGCCAAATGCCTAGATGTATGTGATCGAACCTTGATGACTCACGTACTAAAAACACTTACAGTAGGCTGTGATTATTGATCATCCTGTGTGTGTGTGTGTGTGTGTGTGTGTGTGTGTGTGTGTGTGTGTGTGTGTGTGTGTGTGTGTGTGTGTGTGTGTGTGTGTGTGTGTGTGTGTGTGTGTGTGTGTGTGTGTGTGTGTGTGTGTGTGTGTGTGTGTGTGTGTGTGTGTTGTGTGGTGTGTGAGTGTGTGTGAGTGTGTGTGTGTGTGGTCTTGACTGTCTGTCTGTCTGTGTGTGGTGGGGGGGGTGTCTGTCTGTCTGTCTGTCTGTCTGTCTGTGTGTGTGTGTGGGGGGGGGGGTGTCTGTCTGTCTGTCTGTCTGTCTGTCTATGGGTCTTTTATGATGGTCACACCAAGGTCAGATTCAGATTCACTTTAAACTTTTTTGTATAAAACATTGAGACTATACTCACCCCAAAATACAGACACTTCATCTGTCTGTCTCTCTCCATCTGTCAGTGTATCTCTATCTGTCTGTCTGTCTGTCTCTCTCTCTCTCTCTCACACACACACACACAGTCTGTCTCTTTATCTCTGCTTGTCTCTACAGCATGTCTCTCAGTGTGCCTCTGTCTGTCCGTCTGCCTTTAGCCCCTTTCACAAAGGAATTGTGCATAAAGCCGATAATAAAACCTCCACTACTGCGCTTTCCCTCAGGTTGAAATTCACACAGAATGCATGGATTTGGCGCTAAGCCGTTTCACTCTTTGTTTTCATGCAGCACACCCCTGCTGAAAAAAGCAGCATAGACCATTATGATTTATATGCTGGTTAATACTGGTTAGTGTTGGTCTAATGCTGGTTTATACTGGTTAGTGCTGGTCTGGTGCTGGTTAATACTGGTTAGTGCTGGTCTGGTGCTGGTTTAGCTGGTGAACCAGCATAACTGATGGAAGGGTTAGGGTTAGATTTACCCTTACCTGCTGAAAAATCCAGCATAAACCAGCATGATTTATATACTGGGCCACCAGCAAGGTTTTAGTAGTTAAAATTGGTTACCATTTTAGCTCATTATCTAGTTTTTTAATAGCTAGTACTGAAAATAATGTGTGATGTAAATACATGGCTCGTGTAGCGTTATCTTTAAATGCATTTACATACAAGAATACAAAAATAACCCATTTACCAAAAATATGTAAATATATTTTATATATTAAATATCTGTGGGTTGTCTAAAAACACAACACAAATCTTTTATATAAATGCACTTTTTTTAAGTAATCAATGGAAATCACTTAAAACTGAAAAAAAAAAACAGAATAGACCATCATAGCTGGTCACCAGCTTGACCAGCAATTATACCAGCAGTGTTACCAGTATACCAGCACCAGCACCAGGGGGGTCAGCTGTTCCGGCGGTGAGACCACTTGCATTTTTTTTGGTAATCGTCAAAATAACTTAAAATGTTCCATCATTTTTAACCATAAACATACATGTAATGTATCGATTTATATCTTTATGTGTTAATGTACACTCACATATCAATAAAACATTGTGCTTTTGTAAAATAAAGAAAATAAACAGAGTGCGCTTTCTGCCCTCTCAATCTCCCCGAAAATCTTTTTGAAACGTGTCACGTTGAAACGTGTCTGTCACAGTTCACATAGAAGATTTTGTTCAGTGATGAGGCAAACTTTTATGTGAATGGTGAAGTTAACAAACAAAACCACCGCTATTGGTCTGACACTAACCCACATTGGATAGATCCCTCCAAGACTGTTGGAACAAAAACAGTGATGGTATGGTGTGGTATATGGGGTACAAAGATAGTGGGGCCATTCTTCATCAATGGAAACCTCAAGGCCACTGGATATTTGAAATTGCTACATGATGATGTGTTTCCCTCTTTATGCACTGAAGCTGGCACGTTCCCTGAGTTTTTCCAGCAAGATGGTGCACCACCACATTATGGGTGTCAGGTCCGAGCATTCCTAGATGGACAGTTTCCTGAAAAGTGGATTGGTCGTCATGGGCCAGTTGAATGGCCCCCAAGGTCTCCCGATCTGACCCCCTTAGACTTTTATCTTTGGGGTCATCTGAAGGCAATTGTCTACGGTGTGAAGATACGAGATGTGCAGCACCTGAAACTACGGATACTGGAAGCCTGTGCTGGCATTTCTCCTGCGGTGTTGCTATCAGTGTGTGAAGAGTGGGAGAAGAGGGTTGCATTGACAATCCATCACAATGGGCAGCACATTGAACACATTTTATAAGTGGTCAGAAACTTGTAAATAACTCATGAAGGAATAAAGTTAGGTTAAAACCAAGCACACCATTGTTTTTCCTGTGAAATTCCCAATAGGTTTGATGTGTCACATGACCCTCTTCCTATTAAACAAACAAAAGTTGGATCCAAGATGGCCGACTTCCAAATGGCCACCATGGTCACCACCCATCTTGAAAAGTTTGCCCCCTCACATATACTAATGTGCCACAAATAGGACGTTAATATCACCAACCGTTCCCATTTTATTAAGGTGGATCCATAGAAATGGCCCACCCTGTATATATATATATAAAGCTGAAAGTGTCTACTTTTAAATGTAGCGAGCTTAATCAAAAATAAATGTCCTCAGTTTATGTAATCCTTATGAATCTAAGGAGAGATACAGTCTTTCTGCCACACTTCATTCACTGATAATGACCTGAGACAGGACACGCCCACACGCTGTTCACAGGGAAACAGTCAGGGTAATCTACATACAAGGCCACGCCCCCAAACACACACACACACACACACACAGTAGATCTGATAATGTTCCTCTGCCTGTGGAAGATGTTATTTACTGTACAGGTTTCTGGAGCTCTACAGAATGTTCTGGACAGTGGGCGGAGTTTAGATTTACCTCAGAACAGCACTGAGACTTAAACAGAGGACGAAGGAGGAGAATCCAGCAAGCTGTTACCATGGGTAAGTTTTTAAATCTTATATAATCCTTATTCTGATCATATAAAACTAATATTAATTTATTTTTCCTCATTTTCTCACAAGCTTTTGCCAGTTTATGTGAAACATTGACATTTAATGTCACTTACATGGTTTGGTTAGCATGTAGATAACACTGCTAAATCATGCTAACATACTGCCTTATGTAGCTTAGCACAAACA
>QNUK01001560.1:25000-40000 GCA_013621035.1 Clarias magur
TATATTTGTATAGTGCTTTTAACAGTTTATCAATCTGTCAAATGGTGGCACTAGACTTAACACACTCCTCACTCGAGTCGAGATCATATGTAACAAAGACAAGCCCCTATATTAGACACACACCGCCCTAAGTGGTAAGACTTAGAGAAATGAAGAGGCTGCGTGTTTCTAAAAATAAATGGAACGATGAGGATAAACCGTCAGTGCAACACGCTGAGGACGTTTTCATCAACATTTTCACTTTCTTTCTCTCCAACAGCAGTAAATGGTAAAAACAATGTCACTGCTATCTGTAGGGTGATGATATCTTACAAGACACACACACACACACACACACACACACACACACACACACACACACACACAAATTAAATAGCCGTGAACCTACAAACAGTCCATCTGATCAAACACAGATAAACTAAATGTTCAACAGCAAAGACAAAAATTAAACACCACCCTGTCCTTTATTTTACACACACACACACACACACACACACACACACACACACACACACACACACACACACACAATTGCAATAGCTTCAGGATGTGTCAAATGCTTTAGAGATGCTGCAGTCTGAACAGCAAAATGCTTTGCACCTAAACACCTGTAACAGAAACAGATCACCCAAAAAGTGTGTGTGTGTGTGTGTGTGTGTGTGTGTGTGTGTGTGTGTGTGTGTGTGTGTGTGTGCACGCAGATCTGCAGGTCAGTGTGTGAGTCTTTCAAAAAAAAAAAAAGTGAAATTCTGTTCGTCACATACACAGTATGATATGAAGTGAAATGTTTATACGACTGCTGTCAACTACAATATTACAACAAAAAGAAATAAGAGATTTAAAATAAAGAAACACTTATTTACATAATATACAGATAAGAATAAAAATGAAAATAAAATATTAGAATAAGATAAATATTTTAAAAAGTTAAAGAATATCTAATAAAAATAGAAATAGAAAATATATATAGTAAATGAATATGATAGAAATATTTGGTGTTCAGTTATTGTCAGGATAATGTGCAAGGCTGCAGTTCAAGTTCACAGTGTGCAAATGTTCAAATGTTCCATGTGTAAAGGGATTGTGTGTCCTGGTAAAAAGTAAAAGTTAAAAAGTCTGCAGTCCTGAGGTGTGCAAAATGTGCAAGTGTGTGAGTGTTAGGTCCTATATGGTGTTGTGGTTGAGAGCTCGTATCGCCTGCGGGAAGAAGCTCCTCCTCAGTCTCTCTGTGTTGGCCTTCAGGGAGCGGAAGCGCCCTGGACTGAGAGAACAGTCCATTGCTGGGGTGACTGAGGTCTTTCATGATCTTCCTGGCCTTGGTCCAGCACCGCTTGCTGTAGATCATCTGAAGATCAGGGAGCTTGGTACAGATTATACGTTCAGCTGATCGCACCACCCTCTGTAGGGCTCGCCTGTCCTGCATGGTGCTGTTCCCGAACCAGGTTGAGATGTTTCCCGTCAGGATGCTCTCTATGGTGCAAGAGTAGAAGTTCCTAAGCACCTTAGACGGCAGTCTAAAGTCTCTTAGGTGTCTGAGGTGGTAGAGACGCTGTCGGGCCTTTTTCACCGCAGTGTTGATGTGACAGGACCATGACAAGTCCTGCGTGATGTGAACACCGAGGTATCGGAAGCTCTCCACTGGGCTCTCATTGATTGCAGGGGTCTGGTAGTTCCTCTACTGCTTAGTACTAAAGTCCACTATCAACTCCTTTGTCTTGCTAACGTTCAGGAGGAGATTGTTCCTCTGGCACCAGTTCTCCAGATTTCCAATCTCCTTCAGGTAGGCCGTCTCATCATTGTCAGTGATCAGGCCCACCACGACGGTGTCGTCAGCAAACTTAATGATGGTGGTGGAGCTGGTAGTGGCCACACAGTCATGTGTGTACAGAGAGTACAGTAGAGGGCTCAGAACACAACCCTGTGGTACTCCAGTGCTGAGAGTGAGGGAGGCTGAGACATGTCCACCCATCCTTACTGCCTGTGGTCTCCCAGTTAGGAAGTTGGAGATCCACTGACACAGAGGTGAGCTGAGTCCTAGGTGCTCCAGCTTGGTGGTGAGTGTGGAGGGAATTATGGTATTAAATGCTGAGCTGTAGTCGACAAAGAGCATTTTAACATAATTCCCCCTTCTAGTGTCCAGGTGAGTGAGTGTTGTGTGGAGGAGATGAGAGATGGCATCATCCGTAGAGCGGTTCGGGCGGTATGCAAACTGTAGTGGGTCCAGTGTGTTGGGTAGTGAAGAGATGATGAAGTCTCTGACCAGCCCTTCAAAGCACTTCATCACCACTGATGTGAGGGCTACAGGTCGATAGTCATTGAGGGAAGCAGGATGTGGTTTCTTCGGAACAGGAACAACGATGGACTCTTTGAAGCATGTGGGGATCACCGACTGAGATAAGGAGATGTTGAATATCTCTGTGAACACAGGTGCAAGCTGGTCTCTGCAGGCTCTGAGGACTCGACCTGAGATGCCGTCTGGTCCTGCTGCTTGCCTGGTGTTCACTATCTTGAAGGCTCTCCACAAATCATGCTCGGAGATGGTGAACGCATTTCCGGTGCTGGCAGTAACTTCCTGTCTGCAGCCGTTAGCACCTGTCTGTCTGTCAGATGGCCATGTTAATGATAATGGCTTTTTAAATTCGGTTATTTCAGTTCATTATCCAGCAGGTTATTGGATCTTAGTGCAGAACGGTAGGTAATTACAGCATGAGGATTGAAAACTGGGCAAGAAATTAAACACACACATGCATAATAATAATAATAATAATAATAATAATAATAATAATACATTTTATTTGTAGGCGCCTTTCATGACACTCAAGGACACCTTACATACCATAAAAAACAACATACAAACAAAAAAACAATATGCACACAATAGTGTTAAAGATATGCATCATATATTTAACAGATTCCTTTATCAGATCATGCTCGAACAACTCAGTATAATGCCTCTATATATGAGCGTGGTAAGGAGGTGAAGAGGCGTTTACAGGCAGGTTGGATGGAGAAAAGTGTCAGGTATGTTAAGTGATAGAGTATCAGCGAGAATGAAAGGAAAGGTGTTCAGGACAGTGATGTAACCAACGATGCTCTAGGGTTAGAGACAGTGGCACTGAAGAAAAGACAGGAGGCAGAGCTGGAGGTAGCAGAGATTAATATGTTGAGGTTCTCTTTGGGAGTGACAAGAATGGATAGGATCAAGATTGAGTTCATAAAAGGGACAACACATGTTAAATGTTTTGGAGATAAACTCAGAGAGACCAGATTGAGGTGGTTTGGACGTCTTCACAGGAGAGATTGTGGAATCGGTAGATAGGGTAGATATATATCAGTAGAAGGATGCTGAGGTTGGAACTGCGAGGCAGGAGGTCCAGAGAAAGACCAAAGATGGGATGATTCGTTGTGGCGACCCTTGAAAGGGAACAGATAAAAGACAAAGAATCTACTGTATACGATAAATGTATAAGATCAATGTACTGTATAAGATCAATCCCTGCTCTCCATTATCACCCAGATGAGGATGGGTTCCCTGTTGAGTCTGGTTCCTCTCAAGGTTTCTTCATATTACCATCTCAGGGAGTTTTTCCCTCAGCACCGTCACCCTCGGCTCATTCATCAGGGACCATCTGATCACTACACATTCACATTTCATACCAACTTCCATAATTCTTTTGATTGTGTAAAGCTGTTTTTCGACAATGACAATTGTTAAATTGAATTGAATAGAAAGTTTAGTAACAATATATTCCTTATCTTGGCAATATTTCTAAGGTGAAAGAAAGCTATCCTGGTGATATTATCTACATGAGCTTCAAACGAAAGGCTGGAATCTATAATCACACCGAGGTCTTTAACTGTTGCACTTGATGGAACAGAAAGGCCATCTAAAGTTACAGTGTGATCAGAAAGCTTACTTCTAGCTACTTGTGGTCTTATGATTAAAACTTCTGTCAGGATTAAGCAGAAGCAGCAGTTATTTAACATCAGTCTCTTATGTTCTTCACACATTGCTAAACTTTATCAAGCTGTTTTTTCTCTCATCTGGTTTGGTTGAGATGTATAACTGTATGTCATCAGCATAAGAGAAAAAAATAACACCATGCTTACAAATTATGTTGCCCAGAGGAAGCATGTAAGGAAAGAAAATATTACTGGGCCTAAAACTGAACCCTGTGGAACACCAAACTTAATTACATGTAGAGAAGTTAGACAGGTGACAAGGGCCGCAGTCAGCTTTCTTAATTAGAAGCTTAATATCTTCTAGTTTAAAAGGTTTAGGTACATAGCCAGTATTCTTTAAAAAAAAATACAACACATATTTATGGGATCTATTACAGTCATGAGTAAGTGTCATGAATAACACACAGTAATGTGAAGTTAGTGCAGAAACAGGACAGAAAACAACATGTATCAAACAGTGAAAACAAAAAGTATAACCTGGAGATTAAATGATATCACCAATTATCTGAAATACACAATACCCAGGAAGCAACTGTGGATATAAAAGTCCCAGAACACCAAAAACACACCAAGTTCAAAACACATAAAGGTCCACGGCCTGGAGCAACCCTACCAAGGAGCAAAACATTTGAATTGCTAAAGCTGTTTGAAATGCTACCTGTTTAGTTTGACCCGATTTACATTTTATTTTTCCAGCGGTCTATTTTAAGGTGTGTAGGTGTTATACCAGGATGATAGTTTTTTGTTCTTTAGTTATTTTTCTTTTTAGTGGAGCTAAATTATCAAAAGTAAAACAGAGTCAGCTGTCGGATCATGTGTAAGTGTTACTCCCTTTTACACTGTATGTTCAATTTAATTCAGTTCAATTCAATTTTATTTGTATAGGGCTTTTAACAATTTTCATTGTCGCAAAACAGCTTTACACAATCAAATGAATTAGTTACATTTGTATGTGTGTTGTGCTATTTTATAGCAATCATGTTTACAGCTTCATAACTAAAATACATTCATACCACAGTTAGTTCTGGCCTAGTAATCAGGCGAGTGACGATAACAGACAGTAATGTCACAGTGATGTAAATGTGTTGTACAGTGGTTAATTACACTACGGTCCACTGTACTGAGGAGAGAGCAGCTGCCTGACAAAACCCTCATTCACAACCAGCTACAGAAGCACTTTCACAAGAACACACATCTAATAATGTTATGTCATTTTAAACAACACTCGCCGTCCGTGACTCTCTGTTTGTGGCTAACGCTAGCTACAAAGCTAACTAGCTTCTAACACAAGGCTGAATCTAAAATCCCTCTCTAACCCCTAATCAAGGGCACTACCGGATGTGTGGGGAAAGGGAGTGTACACCCTACCTAGTGAACTAGCTTTCCATTTAACACTATTTGGGATTCAACCCCAGAACCGGGAAGTTAATGGAACTGATGATCTTATATTATCTGTACAAACCATTGTGCTTTACGTGTATTAACGGAGAAAGAGATTGACTATGCTAACTGTAGATGTTTAAAAATAGCCAGTGTAAATGTACGCATTATGAGTCAGTATCGCTGAACTGCTTTTAAAACCCAAACTCAGAAACTGTTCCTCCTACTAGATGAACTCAAGCACTCTGGACAACTCACTCTAATTCATTTCTCAGTGAGTAACAAGCTCGTCATCCATTTTCATCTTTTATTTCCCAAATTGACGGTAAAATGGAAACCCAGAAACTTCAATTAACCAGAATTACAAGCTACAGCTATTGAAGCTAAGACCTCAGTGTCTCTTTAATGTCCTGAATCTGGAGAACGCAGACTGAATCATCAGATATGAGTTTCGCCCACGTTCAGCCGAGGGACTCGGGTTATTCCTGTGTTTTGGATTTGACTATATCTTAGTCACAGCAAGAGCTTCTGAAACAAGGCACCATAACCTCTTCTTTTAGGACTTTTCCAAATAATTAGAGGGAAGAAATCCAGAAGAGCAGGAGAAAGTAAAACACCTCCACATGCCGCTGTGGGTGGAAAATATACTGTGGGTTTCTGTTAATTAACTAAATACACAGAGTAATGTTCTCATTCTGGTTAGTCAATAGGAGACTAAATCACACACCACATCACACACCACTTGGAGAGAGCTACAGATGATAAGTGCAGGCATTTGTTTTTCTCTCTGAAATTATAGCGAGTTCAGTGTTTACCTTCCTAATGATCTGGAGATAACAAAATATCACACATGCAGCAAAACTGTGGACTGTAACACACCATTTAGGAGGGAAGCTGCATTCCTGAGAACTATATTACAAGAGGCTTTTTTCCCCGAATGCTGTATTCCAATGGTTCAAGAGTCACAAGAGTTCTCTTACAAGACCCAAATACAGCTATGGTTCCCATATTTACAGTGTCCAAAAAGTCCTTTTTCACAAAACACTACATTTCACGTACACAGCGTGTGTGTGTGAGGTTCCAGGTGAGGGTGTCTCAGTGGTTAAGGTTCGGAGATAATATCATGACAGTGTAAGAGTTTGATCGGCAGTTGGCAGACATCACCTGCTGAGGTCTTATGTAAGACCCTTAACCTGCAAACCACTCAGCCCTCGGTTTAGACTGAACACTCGCTGGTTTCATATAAAAGCATCTGTAAAGTAAAGTAGATAATAAATAATGAATTATCTCTCTTCTGCTGCCTGTTGTATCCCATAGAACTCTCAAATCCTTCCTCAGCCCCATATCTAACTGTCTCAAATAGAGTGGGAGCTCTAATGTGTCCAGCTGTCAGGGATTATCAGGATAAACACACACACACACACACACACACATGTACAACACACATCCCAGGAAAAGAGTAAAAGCCTGAACTCAGCAAAAGCTTTCAGCATTCACATCTTAATCTTAAACTTTTACCTTTCAACTTTTTATTCTTTTACACTATTTCACATGTTCTAAGATTATCAGTCAGTCTTTAGTATAACTCAGCCCCCAGCTCAGATAAAACAAACATAAAACATACACACTTGCCTTAATGTAGGAAACATTTTGCTTTCCCTAAAAAAAAAGCCTTTAATGTCTTAATGTTAACGTTTATTCCCCTTTTTCCACCTTAGAAATATTGCCAAGCTTAGGAACATTTTATCTGATGCAGAAAAGCTGGTTCATGCATTCATGACCTCCAGACTGGACTACTGTAATGCATTACTGGGTGGCTGTCCTGCATCCTCAATTAACAAGCTACAGTTAGTCCAAAATGCAGCCGCCAGGGTTCTCACTAGATCCAGAAAATATCATCATATAACCCCAATATTATCATCCTGCACTGGCTACCTGTTCAGTTTAGAATTAATTACAGAACAGCATTACTTACGTACAAGGCTCTAAACGGTCGAGCTCCCACATACCTAACCAGTCTTCTGATACGTTACAATCCAGGACGCTCCTTAAGATCAGAAAACTCCGGACTACTGGTAGTTCCCAGAATATCAAAATCTACAAAAGGAGGTAGGGCTTTTTCATATTTAGCTCCAAAACTTTGGAATAGCCTTCCTGACAGTGTTCGGGGCTCAGACACAGTTTCCCAGTTTAAAAGTAGACTCAAGACGCATCTCTTTAATCTGGCATACACATCATTAATTTCTTTACCTGATACTCCAGGACATCTATCCTGAATGGCAACCACGCTAATTCTTTTCACCTGCTCTGTATTCTTCCACCCATCCCGAGGCATCTGGAGATCGTGCCAGCTTCAGTAGACCGAGGCCGACCCTGCTTTGACCCAGAGGCATCCAGAGAAGGACCAGCTCCAGCTGAATTCTGCTTCATGTTGGTTTGGATCTACACATGCTGCTCCTGAGCTCCCAGTGATCCAGACCCCCATCTGCCCTCTGCACCTGCTGACTCATCCCTGTGCTGAACTGGACTTTGTGTTAATTTAAATTAACTTCTGTTTATGGAACTTTCATCTGCATAACACACATGATGTTATACAATTTCTGTTATCTGTTATCACCCAGATGAGGATGGGTTCCCTGTTGAGTCTGGTTCCTCTCAAGGTTTCTTCCTGTTGCCATCTCAGGGAGTTTTTCCTTGCCACTGTCGCCGTCACCCTTGGCTTGCTCATCAGGGACAATCTCATTATCTAGTCACATTTTTCTTACACATATATACATTTCCATAAGTCTTCTTTTCATTTTGGTGAAGCTGCTTTGAGACAATGACCATTGTTAAAAGCGCTATAGAAATAAAATTGAATTGAATTGAATCTTCAAACTCAGGAAGCACATAGTAGCATGTATCAACAGACACTCGAAACAAACAGCTGTAAATGATACTTAACTCGTTCCTACATTCCTTAAGCATCCTACCTGCTAATCTCTTCTCCTTTTATTAAACCTTTTAGACATCCTACAGACTTCTTCAGCTCTTATAGTAATGTCATGCCCTATATTTAATTGGTGTCTAATCAAACTCCACTCATCAATCAAACTCCCTGCCATCCTGCCTTAAATTATTATCCCTCATCTTCCCTTCTAGATTCTGTTTATAGTTATGATTGCATATTTTTAAGATGTGGTGTCCAATCTTCTCCAGAAAGATCGTGTGTGTGTGTGTGTGTGTGTGTGTGTGTGTGTGTGTGTGTGTGTGTGTGTGTGTGTGTGTGAGCTCCAGGTTATTGCTGACTTATGTTTTAATAAACACACAGGCCTGTCACATTAACATTAATAAACATGTGACTATATTTTAGAGTAAAGTTCTGGTTTTGTTTATAATTTATTAATCATTTATGGAGTGTGGAACTGTGATTAGTCTGGAATCAGGTTATATTACATCATTACATCATTACAGCATGAGATCAGCTTCATACTTCCTCTCTTTTAAAGTGGCTTCTCTTAGCTCCACCCACATCGAGTCACCTGATTAATGCTCTCTCTCTCTCTCTCTCTCTCTCTTAAACACACTCCTACACTCTTACACTGTTCACTGAAGTCAGAGCACCAAAGGCAAGTGAGATTATGACATCATCAGTTATCTGATCTGTACCTCATCATTACAGGAAGTAGAGAATATGTTACAAATCTGACTCTCTCTCTCTCTCAAACACACATACATACAGCGTGTGTGTGTGTGTGTGTGTGTGTGTGTGTGTGTGTGTGTGTGTGTGTGTGTGTGTGTGTGTGTGTGTGTGTGTGTGTGTGAGTGTCTAAAAGGCAGACAAATAAGAAAGTAAAGTAAAGCCTTTATTTTGTCACATATACTTTACAGCACAGTGAAATTCCTTCTTCTTCACATATCCCAGTGTAACTGGGGTCAGAGCGCAGGGTCACCATGGTACAGCGCCACCTGGAGCAGTTAAGTGTCGGAAACACACAACCTGAACTTCCTGCTCATCTTTGATCATTTTAGACTTCACACACACACACACACACACACACACACACACACACACACACACAGTATATATATATATATATATATTGGAGAGAGAGAGAGAGAATAAAGACTCGTCTCTCTCCAGCCCGAGGCTAACGTCAAATCAGAAACCTGTTTGATTCCATTTTTAACTGTTTCATTTCTTTAGTCAGTTTTAATTTTAATAAAACTCACATTTCATTTATGATATTAATTAACTCTATTTACTTTATAGAATACACCCACACACTTTAAACACAGACCGAAGCTAGAGCCCTTTACAGTTCATTAGAAACAAAATCAATAATAAAAAAGTAACAGTTTGTTTAAAGGGTTGTGTGCGGCACATGTTCCTCACAAACTGCTTAAAATTGCGCACTTTGCTCCCAAGTGGCGTAACAACCGTGTGTCTTCACTATTAGCTTGACGATGCTACAGCCAGCCGTAAGCCAGGAGTGTAGAGGGCAGATCTTGTGCAGAGCTCTCGCACATCAATCACAGTGACACTGACCAATAGCCATGGTGTCTGTGAGCTCACACACTTAACACACCCGAACACTGAGTGAGCAGCAGATCGGCTGGTATAATGTGGTTTAGAGGAAGCGTGTGATAGTCTTCACCCTCCCTGATTGATAGAGACTACGACTAAATGAGGGAGAAAATCACAGAAACTAATTATTGTATATTTTTTATAATCACTAAACGTCATCGGATGGTCAGCTGCTCGTCTGCTCCAGGGCCAGGTGTCAGAGATAAAGAGAGGGAAAGAGAGACTTTATTCTCATTGCAGAGATACAACAAAAGCTCTCAGAGACCAGATATGTAATAATAAATGAAAGAATAAACAAAAGATAATTGCACAAAAATATAATAAATATAAAAATATATACAATGGAATGTACGTGAAGTGGAACCTGCATCCCGTTGCAAACAGTCGAGTGCAAAAAAGTGCAAAGATGATTGTCTGAGATAAGACGAGATTGCACACGTTATACTGATAACCTGGTGAAAAGTGTCTGGCGCAGTAGAACGTCTGGCGCTGTAAAGCGTCTGGTGCAGTAAAGCGTCTGGTGCAGTTGAGCGTCTGGTGCATTAGAGCATCTGGTGCAGTAAAGCGTCTGGTGCAGTAAAGCATCTAGTGCAGTTGAGCGTCTGGTGCATTAGAGCGTCTGGCGCAGTAAAGCGTCTGGTGCAGTAAAGCATCTGGTGCATTCGCAGCAGCATGGGGAAGATAACTGATAACCTGGTGAAAAGTGTCTGGTGCAGTAAAGTATCTGTCACCGTAAAGTGTCTGGTGCTGTAAAGCGCCTAGTTCAGTAAAGCGCCTGGTGCAGTAAAGCATCTGGTGCTGTAAAATTAGTGTCTGGTGCAGTAAAGTGTCTGGTGCTGTAAAATTAGTGTCTGGTGCAGTAAAGTGTCTGGTGCAGTAGAGCGTCTGGTGCAGTAGAGAGTCTGCTGCAGTAAATTATCTGGCGCAGTAAAGTGTCTGGCGCTGTAAAGCGTCTGGTGCAGTAAAGCGTTTGGTGCAGTAAAGCGTCTGGTGCTATAAAATTAGTGTCTGGTGCAGTAAAGTGTCTGGTGCAGTAGAGCGTCTGGTGCAGTAGAGAGTCTGCTGCAGTAAAGTGTCTGGCGCAGTAAAGTGTCTGGCGCTGTAAAGCGTCTGGTGCAGTAAAGCGTCTGGTGCAGTAAAGCGTCTGGTGCTATAAAATTAGTGTCTGGTGCAGTGAAGCGTCTGGTGCATTGAAGCGTCTGGTGCTATAAAATTAGTGTCTGGCGCAGTAGAGCGTCTGGTGCATTAGAGCATCTGGTGCAGTTGAGCGTCTGGTGCAGTAGAGCGTCTGGCGCAGTAGAGCGTCTGGCACTGTAAAGCGTTTGGTGCAGTAAAGCGTCTGGTGCTATAAAATTAGTGTCTGGTGCAGTAAAGTGTCTGGTGCAGTAGAGCGTCTGGTGCAGTAGAGAGTCTGCTGCAGTAAATTATCTGGCGCAGTAAAGTGTCTGGCGCTGTAAAGCGTCTGGTGCAGTAAAGCGTCTGGTGCATTGAAGCGTCTGGTGCTATAAAATTAGTGTCTGGTGCAGTAAAGCGTCTGGTGCATTGAAGCGTCTGGTGCTATAAAATTAGTGTCTGGCGCAGTAGAGCGTCTGGTGCATTAGAGCATCTGGTGCAGTTGAGCGTCTGGTGCAGTAGAGCGTCTGGCGCAGTAGAGCGTCTGGCACTTTAAAGCGTTTGGTGCAGTAAAGCGTCTGGTGCTATAAAATTAGTGTCTGTTGCAGTAAAGTGTCTGGCGCAGTAGAGCGTCTGGCGCTGTAAATAGTCTGGTGCAGTAAAGCGTCTGGTGCATTAGAGCATCTGGTGCAGTTGAGCGTCTGGTGCAGTAGAGCGTCTGGCGCAGTAGAGCGTCTGGTGCATTAGCAGCAGCATGGGGAAGAGGGTACCACCTTCAGTTCTCAATGTGTGTGAGTGTGTGTCAGGTGTGTGTTATTCCCTCATTACTCACAGGCAAGCAGATAAAAGCTCTAGAGTTGGAGTGAACTAAAGCACCTGCTTGTAGACATTGTTGTAAAGTCCACAGAGCGGTCAGTGCTAGTAAGGGAGGCCGTCATTAGTCCAAAAAATAAAAACCAACACCATTAAACTGAGAGCAAAAACACCAGCTGTGGACAAATCTGTTGTTTAGTCACTTATTAAAGAGAAAGAACACACTGGTGAGCTCAGGACCTCCATAAGCACTGTGGTGAACATCCTCCAGGTGAGAGATGTACTGTATCTGAGCCAACCATCAGGAGAAGACTTGACCAAGTAAAGACACAGGCTTTAACTCAGAATGAACTCCTCTGGCCTGGACACCAGGAGGAGCAGAGCAGGAGTAACCGAATACGAGCTCATAGGAGGATGATGTCATGGCTGAGAGGGGAATTGGTTCTGTTGGAGTATCAGCAGGAAAAGTTCTGAAGGGTACAGGGAGAGATCTGCTCACACACACACACACACACACACACACACTCACCAGGTGGAGCAGGAGTGAAAGTAAAGACCTGGCAGAACTTCACTCTTTTTCATTTACTTGCAGCTAATGATTTAACAAAGACACTTTGACTGGTGATTATTTTAGTTTGTCTGATTATTTTACAGCGCGGCGACTCCGCAGTGACTCCTACACTAAAACCTGCACTTTATCCTCACACTCATTAATAACCTTCAGCTCTTCAGAGTCAGAGCCAGCTAACGGATCTACAGCTTTTATAACATTTACGCTTGACTGTAACCTGTTTCTCCAACGCTTTGTTACATTAAATGTAACGGTATGAACGACATCATTATTTAATAAATAGAAAAATAGATAAAACAATGGATCCAGTTGGATCTGATCTGTGAGATGAGTGTGATAGTGTTCAGTTCTGACCTCCATGTTTAATCATCATCATCATCATCATCATCATCCGCTCCTCATCCTTGTGCCTCCTGATTTATCTACAGACGTGTATGTGTGTGTGTGTGTGTGTGTGTGTGTGTGGTCGCACTTGGTTTAATGGAATCCTGCACACAGATAGTTTTATTGCTCTTCCCTTCTTTAGCATCAGCAGCTAACTCTAATTGCCAACGCAGTAATCAGTTAAAAAGCTCCATCTCAGTCCCTCTCAGTGTAATGCATACCACACACACACACACACACACACACGCACGCAGTGTTAGAGAGATGTTAATGCACTCCATACTGACCTCCTGCTGTTAGCGTAGCATTCATTAACCACTTGACTAAATAAAGCACAGGATAAGCTCAGCCTCGCTAATGAACTCTAACAGCATGGACGTTTTATCCTCGCCGCTTTTATTAGAAAGCTCATCATTCACAGAGAGCCAATCAAAGCTGAGCGCAGACTAAACCACGCCGAGGCTTGTTAGATTACATGTTTATTTATTTTTGTGTCTGAGGTTAAAGGTCACTGCAGGATGATTTTTTTCAATCAGCAGCACAGAGCGTGAAACAGAAGGGAACTACTTCCTGATTAAAGCTGCTAAATGAACGATTAAAGACGCAGAGACCAATCTTTATTTACTGTTATTTAGTGTAAAAAGCTCTTGTTTATGTGGGGGGGCATGTGTGGGCGGGGGGCGTGGCACGGGGGGGGGGATTAAAATGTGCTTTGAAAAATAAAAACGAATAAAACATGTCTTTATTTTCGTCCCAGTCTGCTGCGGTGTTCATTCATTATGACAGTGGTGTTTCAATCACTGGGAAACATACCACAAGCTTGACGCAGGCATCCCATAATAATCACACAAAGAGGTTTTACTGGTGTATTTTATTTTATTTTATAGCTAAACCGCTGCGGCGACATGGTGGTGTAGTGGTTAGCACTGTCGCCGTGCACCTCCAGGGTCCGGGTTCGATTCCCGTCTCTGTGTGCATGGACTTTCCATGTTCTCCCCGCGCTGGTGGGTTTCCTCCTGGTACTCCGTTTTCCTCCCGCAGTCCAAAGACCTGCAGATTAGGCTACTTGATGTTCTCAAAATTACATGTAGTGTGTGTGTGTGTGTGTGTGTGCCCTGCAATGGATTGTCACCCTGTTCTGGGTGTACCCCACCTCGTGCCCTTAGTCTCCTGGAATAGGCTCCGCCCCCTCCCCTCCCCTCCCCGTCACCCTGAATACAGGATCCAGCGGTGTAGACCATGAGTGAGTGAGTGAGTTAAACTGTTCCCAAACACATTAAGCTAAAATAGGTTATCAAATGATTGTGAGCCAGAGGAGCTACAGTATCCCCACAACAGTCCAAGTGTGTAAATCCATATAAAAAAGGTTTTAAAACACTGGATTGTCTGTTTTTTTGTAGTTTAAAAAAAGGACGTGCAGCAGTTGTTGTGATGTTAAAATAAATATAATTAGCTGAAAACATCAGATGAAAAGATACATTTTAAATGTTTGTGAAAAAGCTTTTTAAAATGAGTTTTGGCTGGTCTAGAGCGACTGTACAGTTAATTAATAATAATCTTATTTTTGCTAAAATATTATGTTTTCATCGACTAAAATGTCCAGACTTTTACAGCATTATAACTTGATTAAACATTAACAGGACAAGATTGACTAACCGGGACATGGACTAAGACTAAAACTGAAAATAGCTGACGAAATTAATGTTACTAAGAAACAAAATCTGCACTTTGTACATTCTGATTAGCCAAACAAGCTAGCTGTTTATTCTGAGCTTGAACTCTACCTGAACATTCTGGAAGACAGACAGCAACCTGAAGAAGAAGAAGAAGAAGAAGAAGAAGAAGTGAGGAATAACAGCTCTGTGCTCAACTTCTCCGCTCAGTAATTAAGATGTCAGTAAGATGAAGCACGAGACACAGATCCACACTCTGCTAACTCCAGCACTCAGTTCTGAGGAGAGAGAATTATCCCTTCCCTTCATGCCTCGTCCCCATCATTTACTACAACACTTCTGTAATTAACTCACATTAATTACATTTGCATTTACAGCTTTTAGCAGATGCTGTTATCCAGAGAGACTTATAGAAGTGTTTTGTGTGTGTATCAGAAACATCCGCATGCTAGTTCACTACATCAGCGGTTACGCATAGCATCAAGCCCGATAGCTAGAACAGCTAGAAAAGAAAACAGACATGTCTTTTTAAATTG
>QNUK01001561.1:0-43464 GCA_013621035.1 Clarias magur
ACAAGAGCCAAATTATAATGGAGGATTGTGTCAGAGCATCTCCAAAACGGAACAAATTAGTCACACAAAGCATCGCTGTTTTGGTGGCAAAAGGGGGACCTGCTCAATACTAGGCATAATATTTCTTGCAGGGCTTCATACCAGCTTCGCTGTTCAGCTAAACCTGCTAACTACATGCATTCACCAGATGCACCAAGAAGCTCTTCAACTCCCTTACAAGCTTGATTTGTCATCATCATATCTCCATACACATGTAATTAGCGATTGTGTGTAACCAGTGAGGAAATAAAGAACCTTCGGTCCGCATGTGGTCAAGAAAATGTCTATTTGAATGTCACGCTTGACTGTGTGAACACAGGGTAAGCACTGTATCTTACCTGTGATGGTGTCTCCTGGTTTATAGCTGCTGGTGTCGGCTGTGACCGTGTACGGAGGTGGACTAGTCTGAGTCGATGTTCCATGGGAAGGAGTCATATTATCACAACTGGATGAAACCTGACCATTGGGGTAGCTTTCACACACCCACACACACCCCAGGAGCAGAAGAAAAAATCTCATCTACACAAAACAAATAGAGATACGTGATCAGGATTAAAGACTAGCAACATCATGATTAGCAAAAGCGAAATCATACAAATTTTACAAAGTTTGACAGGATATTACTTTCTTGATGGTTATGGGATTATTAAATAAAATTATAATGGTTGTGAAACAAAAATTATAGTGCATGTTTTTTTTTCATGATGTTTCAAAATGTTTTGAAAGTTCATTCAGCAGTCTTAATATATTTGTATTAATATGAATAAGATGTAGAAATCCACCTTCACTACTAAAGTTTTATATATATATATATATATAAAATATATATATATGCTATATATATATATATATATATATATTGCAGGTAGTTCTAAGCATCACTAGCGAGGAAGAAAAAAAGAAAGAAGAGCTTCATTGCCACTTTAATAAAAGATAAAAGTAGCATTGTGTGTGTGTGTGTGTGTGTGTGTGTGTGAGAGAGAGAGAAAGAGAAAACTGTTCTAAAATGTTAGTTCTAAAACCTGTTGTATAAAAACCATAAAAAAAATTCAACATTTATATATAAACTTGGAAAAAAAACAGTCCCCCGTTCTTTCTTAATCACATGAAACTACATGTTGGCAAACTTTTTAGTTGAATTAAGTTGTCACTAAGTGGATGAAGTAAATAATAAAAGCACAGGAAGGAAACACCACATTTGTTTTATACCAATTAACTAATTGCTTGTTAGTGGTGGCAGATAAGAAAAAGGCATCATTCAAACAGGAGAAGATAAAAACAAGAAGAACATGATAAAGCAAGTATAATGTTTAAACAGCCTACAACACGATGCCAAAGAAACAGCTGACTTGCACCACCACTACCCAAGGAATCTGTAGAACATACTGAGCCCTCGAAGCATTTTAAAAGCAACTCGCCTCGCATATATCGTCTCAAAACAGTTAAGAGGATATACACTCTATTTTTTGTACCAGGTTTTTGCATAAAAGAAAACTTACCTTGGTTAGCAGACAGGTGTGACTTTGAGGAGAAGTGTATATGGTTCGAGCTGCCAGCTACTGAGGCTCAAACCAGCTACATTCTCCTTGGGGAAATTCCTGCAGGGGGCGGAGCCTCACCTGGACAGGTGACAAACATGGGGATTTTTACACAGTGTAAAAACATCACAAGTAAAAAAAAAAAAAAAAAAGAGAGAGAGAATGGAGTTTAAGGTTAATTATCCAAATATCTATAGTAATCATCTTTTGTTTTCTACTATTTTGACTCTTTTACTTTCAAGTGTGATAGATGAGACAATGTGCACTACTGTATAAGCTGTGATACAGATCCAGTAGGAGAGAAGCACCTAATGATCTCATAGTAGTTTCCTGCTAGATCATATGTATTATTTTATGTTTATACCTTTTAGTAATGGCAGCTGAGACATAATATTTTTTTGTTAGGTTTTATGTGAATCACTTTAACACGGGGTGTAGTAAGGGCAAGGTGCAGTACCAAATGATTCCAGCAGGGGGTTGTGCAACTAAACACATGTTGAGGTATGTAAAAGGGCACATGGCTTCCTCTCTCCCAGTCATTTTACATGTGAGCTGAGGAAAGTTGTGTCCGTGTATCTTTTACACAAATACCTCCCTTTTCAGGGCTCTTACACAAGCAGGTGCATTATGGTGAGAGGTGACACAATGTCAAGACAAAAGCAATTACCTCAGTTTGTGTTGTAACCACATGTGTGCCGTCTTATTGTTATCATAACTTGTGATTTAGCAACCTGTCTCAACTCCTGCGTCACGCGTATTAGCTTTTTCTTCTAGGCGAGGTAAAAAAAATAAACGCTCTGGGGCTTCCCAAATTCCACTGATAAATGAAATGAATATGAACAGGTTTTAAATGTGGATTCTAATCTTTTTTTTTTAAACATTAAAAAATACTTCATTTTAAAGGGCTTGACTGGAAATAACACAAGGTATCAAATCATTGAAATCCAGTTTTCTTTTTTAGGAAAACTCGTTTTATTATTATTATTATTATTAGTAGTAGTAGTAGTCTCTCTGTGGACTTTTATTGAAAGCATTTGACAAAACTGAGCAAAGCATTTGGTCTCTGTTCATACAACTTTGATGAAAAGGTGTAGCTTGCTAAAATTAATGTAACAAAGTCACACGGGATGGTAGGTTTTTAAGATGAGCAATGTTTAGTGACAAACACAGATAGCACGGCAATTTCGGGTAAATGCAGTGAGAGACGGTGCAAGGTGAAACTTTACTTTCGTAGAGGCCTGACTGTGACAATTAACTAGGATTCTCTCCCTGGTACCCAATTAATCACCCAAACGAACAATCATCTGGCCCCTGAATGATCGAATGGATGTCTGGCTTGTCCAATTTTTTAAAAGTCTTTATGTGTAAACAATAAAGAATTCTTCATCAACTCATATCAATGCACATATGCATGTTCCTCCAATTCTTGCGGTAAAATGACAAGCCATACGCCCCATAGCTTCTCAACCACTTTTTGGTACATGTCTGCCTTTTATGGTTTCTATACAATGTAAGTATTGAAGTTGTCAATGAACCAACAGATTTAGTGTCTATATTGTAAGGACTCACATTTTGTCCATTTGAGGAATTCACGGAAACACTGAAAACTTCAAATGACTGAGCCCAACACTAAAGATCCACCTACAACAATGATCAATAATCACCAAACACAACACCAAGAGACCACCCAGCACAACACCCAAAGGTGCCTCAGAACAATTCCCAATGGAATTGCAACACAATATCCAAACGTCGCTCACTGCAACACCAAAAATAAATAAATAAAAAAAATCGTTCAGCACAATACCCGACGTAAGGACTAAGGACTCATCCCAACATAAAAGAACTGAGCCAAAAAAAAAACATTCAGCCTAGCATTTAACAACCACCCAGCACTATATTCAAAATAAATAAATAAATAAATAAATAAATAAATAAATACTGAGTGCAGCACCCAAAACCCACAGAGACAATGCCTAAAATGACTAAGCCCAATACCAAGGAACACCCAGAACATTGCCCAATAAACATTCAACAGCACCACAATGAAAGAGATCACCCATCACAATACAAAAAAAGCAAACACAATAGATGAATGTGCCATCCCTGTATTGTTTCTGCCGATGCTGATTTCTCTCTCTCTCTATACCACAGACAGTCTCATATCGATGAATATATAATATGGGTCATTTCCCTTTAATATGCCTACTCATGACAAGTCCACACCCTGTTTTCTGCCTGCCTGACTTCCTGACTTTGCTGACTAAGGACAATGGACATACAGTACGATGAACAGGGACGTGTCCCTGGCAGATGCACTGACCACCTTCTATGCGCACTTCAGGGCTGTGGCCAACAGAGCTAACTTGCTAATGATGTTAACAGTACTAGTAGCGCTAGTGGCAGCAGACAGAAGGATAATGCCAAAATTTGAAATGCATTTGGTCGAGTTCTCAAAGCCTGCATTGACCAATTAGCTCATGTGTTCATGGTAATATTTAAACTCTCCTTGATACAACCGGTACTCCCCACAAGCTTCAAATAGTCCATTATTGTTCCTGTCCCAAAGAAACCCCATCCTGCCTTCCCCAATGACTATCACCATGTAGCCCTGGCCTCAGTTGTGATGAAGTATTTTGAAGGGCTGATCAAAGACTTCACTATTTCCTCACGACCTGATTCACTGGTGCCATTATAGATTATATACCAATGATACCATCTTACACCTTCTACAAACAACACCAACTTATCTGGACACTAGCAGGGAGAATTATGTTAAAATGTAATTTGTAGATTATAGTTAGACTATTGGACCCAGCCCACCTGAGTGGATTTCAGACATGGTAAAGCTTCCCTGACCCTCAACATTAGAGCTTCCCAGGACTGCAAAACAAGCTCAAATCATCACCCCTCCACTGCCATACTGCCATGCTTGTTTCTGCTGAAATACTTTGTTTGGTTTGTACAAAAAATGGCGCTGTGTATTAAGGCCAAACAACTCTCATCTGTCTATAGGGAATTGGTCCGAAAGTCCTGTGGTTTGTTCATCCGCATTTTGCACACCTCAGTCATGCTTGAATGTTCTTTATAGACAGTCAAGGTATCCCCTCTTCCCTTTGGCAACCCTTCTAACCAAACAGTACTTATTCAGTATCTAACATTTAACATGTTCAGTGAGGCCTGTAGGGTCTGGGATGTTGCTCTTGGGTTCATTTTTGTTTTTCTCTGAGCTTGGCACAGTCTGACCTTAAGGTGAATAGGCTGGGACATCCACTCCTTAGAAGATTGGTAAACGTCTTGGATGCTTTTCCATTGTGAATAAGCTTTCTCACTGTAGAATATTAAACCTAAAATTGTTTGGAAATCATTTTTAACCCTTTCCTCATTGATATGCAGCAGTAATAGAGACCATATGTATATTATGTTGTTCACTATTGGCATTGTGTAGAAATACATGAGTGCTTTTTTCCTTTTTCGGTTGATGTTTTGTTAAGTAAATAATGACTTGGTGAAATTAATAATGCCATGGTGAAACTGACATGGTTATACAGATGAACCTTGGATTGCGAGCATAATTTGTTCTGGAATTATGCTTTTAATACAAAGCACTTGTATATCAAAGCAAATTCCCCTCTAATAAATAATGGAAAGTGGATGGATGAATAAATGGACTAAATTGATGATTCATTTCACAACCAAAGAATATTCATATAAAAATAATTAATACAAAATAAAATGTAAAAATAATAGAAAGAAACCTGCACTTTATCTTTAAAAAGAATCGTGGCTTGTGCGAGGGAGATGAGACAGAAAGGGGAGGCGAGTAGGAGGAGGTGGAGGAGGGGGTTATTATGTAGAATGACTTTCACTATCACTAATGAAATCACTGATATCTGTTGGCTCACTGAAATCTTTTCTTTTTGCATGACTTATAACAAGGAACCTATCCAATGACACTTGCTTTTGAGGATTTTGCAGAAATGTGACATTGCATTGTTGTTAAACAGAATCATTGCTCAACGCCTACACCCTTTTAACATTTTTCTTCATGGGGCCATTATTGCGGTACAGGTTAAAGTTGCAGTTTATGGTTATATTTCATTCCACTAGGAACCATTTGGCCAGGTGGCATACAACTCATCAGCAGGTCATCAGAAAAGAGACCAGCTACAGAGCTGGGCCCGTACTTACTAAGAATCTCAGAATCACTTAAAGGAATCTGCCTCAAAATATTCCTACCTTAGAGAAGAAAATAAAATGAAGGATTATTTTTATGAAGGATCCTACTCTTACTTTAGGCGAAGAGTAGGACTGCACCAAGGAAACGTGTGACATCACTTTTTATGACACTGAGAGCCACAAAGTAGGCTGCATGGTACAGTGGGTGTTGTAGTTGTACAGGTTTTTGGAAAAGTGAAATGGTGAAATCAGTGGAAGTAGTTTGAAATCTATATGCACACAGACAAAATGTGTAGAGGCATGACTCGTGGACCAAGAATCTTAATAACTAGCTCTTATTCCTACTCCTGAAAGTAGGACCAAAATGGGGTCATTCTGAGAATGTTTTGGCCACTCAGGAGTGATTTCCTACTCTGAGATGTTTAGTAAATAGGGGCCCTGGGAGAGTTTTCACAGGTTTTTATGGAACTCTAGTATGTTTAGCATACTAGATTCTATTATTATAGATGTTGTTGTTATTATTATTATTTATTCTGCTCACACCTAATTCAATATAGATTGTTCAGTTGGCAGTCATTACATGAAGCACCACTACAACACCTAACAACCAACTAATGCCTTAACAATAACAAGAAATGAATCACTAAACCTTATGCATTAAAAAGGGTGGTGTCACGAGGCGCCGACTATGTCGCGCAGGCTTGGGGAACCCAAAAGCAGACACAACAGATAGGACTTAGTTTAACTGATTTTAATGACAAAATGAGAAGGATAGAAAAGAGGGAGAGGCAAAAGCAGAGAAGCAATACTTGGGGTGCTGTCTGAGGTGGGCAGTGGCGTAGCTTGGCAGTGGCCGTAGAGTAGGTTAAGGGATGGGCGATGCAGAGTGAGTGCCGTGGCCAACTGTGTGGGGAGATCAGACCTGCAGCGCGCATGCAATGTATAACGCACAGAAAGAGCGTGGTAGTGTGATGGATCCGTGCTGTGGCGCATGTGCTGAATCCGGCGCGCAGATTGAGAGAGAGAGAGCAGCTGTGTCAGGAGATCGGGGTTGTGAATTGAGGCGCTGGTCTGAAATCGTGCACTTGTCATCAGCATTGCAGGAATCCTGGGGGGATAAGGCAGAGTCAAAGTCAGAAAAAAAAACAAAGGGTCAAAACCAGGTTATCAGTCAACGTAGCAGACAACTCCAAATCGTAAGGCAAAGAGACGTAACAGGTGAGCAAAAAATGGGTCAGCAACATGAAACACAAAAAGTATTCTAGGCAAGCAAAGTATACTAGGCGAGACAAACACAGCGCTTGGGGCACGCAATAATTCGGCAATGAGTGGTTGCTTGGACAAGACTTATATAGAGCGAGGTGATGAAATGAAAATATGGAGCAGGTGTGCTTGAGCTGATGAATGAGGAGGCAAAACCAAAGCTGCGGGACGGAATGTGGAGAGGAGTCACAGGTGATCAAAGTTTGGCTCGAGTCGTGGGCGTGACCTGGCGAACCGTGACAGGTGGTAGATGGTAGTCCCCAGTGAAGGCACAGGCACAGTGTTTCTGAAAAAAGCACCATGCACCATGTCAAGGATAAAGAGCTGAATACGTTAATAGGCTAATCGGTTTCACTGAAACAATCTTAAATTGCGTGTGTCTATTTATGTGTGTGAATCTAAGCTGTTTGCAGGTCACAACCACTTCCATGACCTGTATGTAAGACACACGGGCTGTTGTGTCAATGTAGTGACCATGGTAACTTTTAAGCTGTGTTGTGTCTGAGAGCACCATGTGAGCAGAGGCAGTTTTAAAACTTCAAACTTTAAAATCGGACCGGAAGAGCCTAAAGCGGATAGTGAGGACAGCAGAGAAGATCATCGAGATCTCTCTTCCCTCTATCGAGGACATCTACACCACACGCTGCATTCGCAAAGCCACCAGCATTGTGGCTGACAGACACACCCCTCACACTCACTCTTCACCCTCCTGCCATCTGGAAAAAGGTACCGAAGCATTCGGGCCTCACATCCAGACTGTGCAACAGCTTTTGTCCACAAGCAAATCTATGTCGTAAATGTATGTTGTATGTAGCACTTTGGTCCTGGAGGAACGTTGTTTCGTTTCACTGTGTACTAACTGAATATGGTTGAAATGACCATAAAGCCTACTTGAACTTGAACTCACTGAAAAGCAGTGAGCTAATGACATTGTCTGTCTTTCTGCTGATTCATCCTAAGCTTTTCACCTGATCTCAATGTGCTAATACTTATGCAGTGTGTATGTGTGTGTGTGTGTGTGTGTGTGTGTGTGTGTGTAAAAGGTGTGAGAACAATGACTTCTATTGTGTAATTTTTAAAATATATACCTGGTTTGTTTTCCTTTTTTCTATCCTTTGTCCTTTTTATTTAATAAAATCTTTAACTATTTGTAACATATTTGTGGTCATTTAAAAGGTGAATTGTCATTGTTGCCATTGGTCAATATCCTAAAGCACTCATTCGGGTCCTATGGCAGATATCACAGATTGTAGACAGCAAAATCCTCAGTGTTGAATTAGCACTCAGAGAGATCTCTTTTATTTCAAAGTTCTCAGTCTGTCTTGTTTATAATAAAATCTGAGGTGTGTTTTAGATCTCCTCATAGTCACAGTGTTTTTTGTTTGTTTGTTTGTTTGTTTTCTTCAGAATACTTCTGGCTTATCTTGGTATTGTTTTGCGTACATGTGATGTTCACAATTTTTATGACATCAGAAAAAAAAGTTTTTCTTCTTATGCCTCTTCTAAGCAGTCCTAAAGAGTCAACTAGGGCTGAACAAATTCTGCACAAACTGAGATGACAGCAAGATAAAAGGATGAAAACTAAAGCAGGTGCCATATAACCAGTTAGAACATTCCCTAATTCCTGACAAAACAACCTGCGTCATTGTCTTCACGGTCGAGAAACTGCTGAATCACTCCAACAGCTATTTAGGTCTGTACGAAAACCAGTCAGACCAGGACAATATTCTATAATTGTACTTCCTATTGATAAGATCTTTTATTTCTTCTTCTTCTTCTTCTTCTTACTGTTTTTTTTTTCTTGTCTTCCATTCCTCAGACAGACCCCAAAGACAGCTGTAATTTCAGTGAAATGTGGTTCTACAAGTGATATGAATACCTTTGCACGGCACATAAAACTCTGATCAGATCAGTTTAAAAAACACATCAGCCGGCATGTGTAGTAATGGTACTACACTGAGAATGGAGATTTAGTTAAGGTCTGGAAGAACTATTTTAATATCATGTTCTTATCATATCAATGCTGGTGTCCGTCATAGTTCGTTTTATATAGTTTTCATAGAATTCTAGCCATGTTTTTTTGTTTTTGTTTCTGCATTTTACTTTGTCAGATCAAGGTTTTGACAATGATAAAAATATTAATTTTCACAAAGGTTGCTGCTTCAGTGTTTTTACATCTTTTTGACAGATGTTACTTTGGTATACTGAAGAATAATTTGATTTCAGATTTTATATAATTATATTTTAGAATTTAGAATTAGGTCCAGATGAGGGCCCTCAGTCAAGAGGGACGCCTGCTGCAACATGTCCACATAGCCTGCAGTTTGACGCCCCTACACAACCTGAAGCCCCATTTTCTCATTGAAGGAATAAGCATCCCAGATCATGATGGAGCCTCCTCCGCTGTACTACGTAGAAAACATCTCCAGTAGGATCTCCTTGTCATGCCAGTATTGTTGGAATCCATCAGGACCATCCAGATGAATCTTTTTCTTGTCCGGGAAGAAAGATTTCTTCCATCTTTCAGGTCCCATGTTTGGTCCTCACTTGAAAATTCTAAATGGACAAGTTTGTGGTGTGGAAGGAGATGTGGCTTTCAAAAACATTTTTTTGATCCTTAGGCACTTCTCTCGCAGATTCAGTTTTATGGTTATTGGGCTGCAATCAGCATCAGTAAGGGCCTTAATTTTGGGTGGAGGCCAGTGTCTTCATGGACAGCCCTTCGTATACTCCAGCTCAGTGGGTCTACCATTGAATTTTTACTGTCACAGGACTCTCAGGAACTTTTAAGAACTTTAAAATACTGCATCTACCCTCAGCAGCAATGTTGCATTGCGAGAGTCCTTGCTTGTGCAGGGCAGTCAAAAACAAAAAGCCTTTTTGCTTTTGCCATCTTGGATTTCAGGTTATGGAACAGTTTCTGAACAACTGATCGCCTGAGGTCTGAAGGCCAAGAGTGACAATGCCAAGACATGACAGAAGTGAACAATCAGAGACACAATCAGAATCTTCATTCTACATTAACTTAGTAAACATGAACGTTGAACACAAACTTTTTGCAGTCTTTTGAAGTAGCACAGATTTTTGTATGAAATCAAACTTTTTTTTTTCACATAAATCAATTTTGTAATACATTTATGTAATTTATTTTCTCCATGAGTATGTAACCATTGAGCCACAACTGCTCTTGTTTCTCACATGTAAACCTCTGTATTTAATTAAAAAAAAAAAGTTTTTAAAGTTAAGAGTAACTTACAAAGGAAAATCAAGGGAGAAACACACACACACAGAGAGAGAGAGAGAACTATTATTTATGATAGTGTCCAAACTACAGATTGGTAATACCTTCCACAAAAGCAGTTGTGCACACCTGCAAGGAAAAAAGTTTAATTTTCACTGAAGGTGTTATGAGTGCTTTAGGTGATGGTGTACCGAAGATTTGGTCTTAAATCTCTGAGGAGCTCTGAGTTGATTCAGGGGCTGGAAAATCTTTAACAACATTGTAGTTAAGTGGACCTATGGCCAGCAATCAGGAAGAGAGAATGACAATAAACGAATGACAGGTAAAGGACACTGAAACCACTGTTACAAACAGGAGTAAAGCAGCAAAGAGCAGTGAGATGTGGGATATTACTGGAGACCTCGCTTCAGCCTCCAGGTATTTGTGCCTGGCAGTGTGTAAGGTACTACCCAAGGGAGAATCAATAGAACATGCTAATCCATTTTTTAACGAGATATTCAGTAAGGTGATATTGTCAAGGAAAGGCAAGACACCAAAATAAAAATGTACCTATGTGTTTCCAAAATATTTACTACTCATGTTTAGCAATAGGGTACGTTATTTAGACTTTACTAATATTCTATTATTGATATCATCTACCACCAGATATATCCTAATAATCACCAGAAATAAGAAACTAAAAAAATGAAAGCCAAATGTAAATAATAATGTTCGACAGAAAAAAAGAGTCACTATTAAATAACAATTAATTAATTTAAATTTTAGCTTTAAATAAAATGACCACCTTGAAGAAATATCAATATACAGTATTTTCCTGCCATTAAAAAAAGATACAATGTCAATTTTAAAGTGACAAACATTATGCATAATGAGCTAGTTTCCATGTGGTTATAATCAATATGTTTCTTAATTTTAGTCTGTGAAATCTAAAAAAAAATTGCTTCAGAATGTTTCAGCAGGTTCTAGTAAAGTCACAAGAACAACCCTAACACTGAACATGCAGACAGAATTCTTGAACAATAATTTCCAGTTTTAAAAGGATCACCATGTAAAAATGGAAAATGGGATATAAAACACTCTAAGTGTTAGGAACCTCCACTAGAGGTCACTGTTCATGTCTGTCTCTCTGTAGTTTTGTTGGTTGACTGACTCAGTTTCCCAGAAGCCACCTCAGTCAGGTGATGAGTGCTCACCTGAACTGAGGTGGCTCGTTAAAGCTTCTATAAATAGCAGTTTGTTCTGGGAAACTGGGTTGAAACTGGGTCGTTTGGTCTGTTTGTTTGTATTTGTTGGATGTTTATTTGTTGGTATGTTTTGTTGTTTTTGTACATACCGTCATGTGGGCATTCCTTTTTGTTTGTTTCTTTCTTTAAGTTTATATTTTAGTTATATTGTTTTACCTTTGTTTAAAGAGGGCTCTAGTTTTGTTTTCTGTATGTTCCTTGTTCTAGTGGATTCATGGAGCTGTCCTGTTTCATGTTTAGTTAGGCTGCGTCTCCTCCTGTGTAAGTACTGTTCTGTCTTCTGGTTTATTCCCTAGTATGTGTAGCCACATGAGGACTTAGTCGTTAGCAGGGTTAGCCGCTAGTAGGCCTTGATGGCTAGTAGGGTTAGCCCCTAGTAGGGTTAGCCTCCAGTAGGCTAACATCTAGTGGGATTGACTGCTAGTGGTTCTGGTCACTAGTAGGTTAGCCGCTAGTTTGGTATAGCCTCATGTGTGCCCTGCCTTTTGCCTTCCAGTCCCCTAGGTCAGTACTAACCCCATTAGCCACTAACCCAGTTAGGTCTGCCTCCAGTGTCCCCAGTACTCCATGTAGCTACTAACCTCACTAACCCAGCCAGTCTAGTCCCTCTAGCCCTGTCTCCTGCCTCGCCCTGTCTCCTGCCTCTCCTGCCTCGCCCTGTCTCCTGCCTCGCCCTGTCTCCTGTCTCCTGATCATTCTTTTACACCCTACAAAATACTGGATAAATATTGGACTAGGTCATACTGTATTTAACTATAATGTTGGGTTAATTCTATCTCACAAATAGGTTATTATTTTTATGTTTTACATGGCTATGGGTAAAACAGTTTACACAGTTAAATTACTTTGATACATTGGTCTATTACAAAAAAGGTTTTACAAACCATACATATATGCAATAAGCAACACCCAATTAATTGTACAAATCATAGAAAAAATATTTATATTTATTTTTCAAAAGCACAAGATCAGATGATACAAAACAAGTTTAACAGTGACATCATTACGGTACTATTACCGAGAAGCACTAATGCCTGAGAGCAGTGCTGGTCAATATCTCCCAACATCAGGATGTAGGGGTTCGGCCTCGACACTTCAGCCTGCTGGAGATATTCCACAGTGTTGGTTCCAACCTTAGAAAGAAAGAAATTAAAGAAAGTAATACTTTATGGAAAATTCGAGAGGGTTGGCTAGTCTGCATACTTGTGAGAAAATTAGTGTTTTTTTAACACCTCAGCTTTTTATATGTGGTTACTAACGCTAGCAACCTAGCTAAATGCTAGCGTCATGCTGGCACTACAGTTAACAGTTTAGCTTTCATTCATCATTTCAACATCTTCATCCACCCTGCAAGCATTCCACAAAGTAAGCTAAAAAGCTCAGACATTTTAGCAGTTTATTTCATACACAGGTTCTTTGGTTTGGCTAGCTAGCAGCCATTGTCAGATAAACTAGCACGCTATTCTACCTCACAAAACTTTCAGCCTGAAAAACTTTTGAGAGTTTGAGTGTAACTTTAACATAGTAACAGTAATAAATGTTACATACAGGGAACAAATTCATTCATAGGTGAGTGAAAGTGTGTATATGGACCTTGTATTTAATGTTTACATTTCCTCTTAAGTGCGTGAGGAGGAAGCACCTTCATCAACGGCCCAATAAAAGACACGAAGCTGACACAGCCACTGAATACACCGGTGAACTCCGGGGGAGGGGCGGTCTTGTCTGTGATGTTAGCTGTCACTAAAAATTACAAATGTTTAAAATAAAGCATTGATTTTTTTTTAAAGTACATTTTTTGCAACCATTTTGACCAAAGTGAACAGTAACAGTTTCTGCAAAGAAGTGACAAAAAGATGGCCATCACTAACATGATTGAGTCTTTTATGTCTTGATCATCTTTATTTCTGCGACAGTGTCTTATTTCATGTACAAAAAAGTAGCAAAAGTCCCTAAGATAAGCTGAATACATCCTTAAGAAAAATTTTTAAAGTTGTAGACATTTACCTTAATACCTGCAACACCTGTAAAACCTGTTACAGCACACCCTACAGCACCGCTAATTACGCAACCATGTCATAGTGGATCTGTTTCTGCCAGTACCGCTGTTTGGTAACTGTTGGGTGTGGTGTAACAGGACAGCTAGTAGTTTGCAAAAGAATAAAAAAAGTAACAAACCTTTTTTGTACTGTTAGTCTGTCCAAGCCCTTACATTTTCTCCTGAGCTCAGATCAATAGAAAAGGTGAATAAAAAAAGCACTTTGTTCCATATAGCAGGTTCTCCTGCCTTGAGTCGGTCTTGCGACGTGTTCATAGATCAGAGCGTCACTATGGCTCTTTTTAGTGTAGAATCCATTTCCTGATTAACTCTAAATTCAGTTCAATTGAAAATATATCACCTTTATATTAAAAAGTCAACTCCTACTAAATTTTATAATAATAATAATAAATCATACTGAAGTTTAAAGAGTCAGTTCAGGATTTTTTTTTTTTTTTTAAAGAGTTAATTGTGAATAAGAGAAAATTGTAGTTAAAATGTATTTTACACAAATAAAAAGTTACAGAACTATATAACTACTACTACTACTAATAAAAATAATCATCATCATCATAATTGCAGCAGGTGTGGAAAGTGTGTGGATAGACTGGTGATTTCTAGAATGCCTTACATCACTAAATTATAGTCACTTCCATTATATGTGTTTTTCATTTAACATATCTATTCAATTAATTTAAAATATTAGTATTCCTACTTGGATACGTAAATTCACTTACCAAAGAGACTTACAAGCAATTTGCATTTCTTTACAATTTTTTTAGTAGGTAATTTTTTGTTAACAACAACAACAACAGCAAAAAGCCTTTAATGTTTGTTATCCACATAAGGGCTGATGACACAGCAGGTTTTTACTGATACTGAGCAGGAGTCACCTTCTCCTCCCATCGATGTTCAATCAGCTGGCTGTGGTCTTCAAACAGTTGAGGTCCTGTATGTAACTGGAGTTAAAGCCTCCAGCAATGGACTATCCTGTTCACCGCTATTTGGTTTTGCAAAGTATAAAATAAACAGAGTGTTGCTGTTATAGAAAAAAAATATTTATAGGTGATTATTTTCCTAGAACAGTTTCTCCACAAATCTTTTACACCTCTTACAGCACAGGACTTTGCCAAATTCTTTCATATTTTAAATAAATGTTAGGTACATTTAATGTTGTGAAATAATTTAAACAACCTAGTTCGAGCTAGTTGGTTCTTAATGATATCAACTGTTTCGTAATGATTATGTCCTTGTGTGACATGAGGATTTAAATCCTTCATACTGTATATTCATAATTTTTATGAATATATTATAAATGCAAATAAATATTTGGGTTTAAAAAAATAATAGAAAAGTGTTAACTTTGGAGGTAGACTATCATAATCAATGTGACTAGAAATACATTTTCATTGTTAATTCCTTATAATTGTATATTAAAAAAAACTCTTTAAATAAATACTGACTGTAGATTAGAACGCAGTCTGCTGCGTCATACCTGTCCGCTCTCCCTCAACTCTCCCCAAACAGCTCCTTTCAAATTCCTCTCAACTCATACTGACGCATCAGGATTTTTTTTTTCTTTTCTTCTGAAACCTTAATCTGCTTTGATGACTAAAAACAGCTGACACCTGATACCACTGCAGTACACCTCCCTCCACTGAACAATTCTCACACAACCTTCAGATCTGTGCCCTGAGAAATAAACAGGTGTAATGGACGAGGAGCATTTATGGTGCTACACACCACCCTACATACATAACTCTATTTCCACAGTAGTCAAAGTTAGGGCCAGTGGTGGGAAAGCAAATAGAATACTTTTAATTATCTTTTAAATCTTATCACAGGATGTTAACCAATTCTGCTTAAATACTCCCTTCCTACATTGTTTATAGTCACGGACACCAGTGAGGGTGCTGCCACGTTCACATGCTGAAGTGCTGTTTATTAATGTTCAACTCATGAGAATGGGCATCCGATAGTCATTTCCCTATTTTCCCAACTTAACAGACATTATATCAAACTGAACTTATTAATTGTTTAGTGATAGAAACTTGAGTGCAACTTGTTAATAGCAATAGGTCTTAAAGCTGTTCAAATAGAATACTGTTTACGGTTTCTGTATCGTACCATCCACAGTATTCTCACTGTGGTCTTTAGACTGTCCATGTCGAGACACCTTTATCTGCAGCAAGTGATTTTCAACAGACAAAACGTCCAAGTAGAAGATGGACATCAGGATTAATCATGCAGGAGGGCTCTCAGGAGTAGCATGCCAAACGGGAGGGACAATGAGTAATGAGGACTAGACAAGCATGCTATTGGGGATGCTCCGGTCACCTTATAGTTAAAGGAAATGTACATTGTGGACAGAGCGCAATAATGGACATTGGTAGGAAGTAGCTGTAATGGCATAAAGAAAATGGAGAGGCAGAAGGTAACTCCAGACATGAGGGTTATGCCCTAAGGCAGGGGTGTCCAAATCCAGTCCTGGAGGGCCAGTGTCCAACACAGTTTGGTGCTTCTTCTTCTCAAACACAGCTGATTTAACTAATCTGTTAATTACTAGGTTCAGTGGGTGTGTTCAGGTGTTGGTGAATTACAAACTGTGCTGGTCACTGGCCCTCCAGGACTGGATTTGGACACCCCTGCCCTAAGGCATCATGGTCATGGTTGAATGAAGCCTTTATACAACCATCTTCAAATTTGTCACATGATAATTCAAAGCTTTGAAGTATTGTTCTTAGGTAGCACAATGACATCTAGTGGTTTTCAAAAATTAAAGCATCTGTTCACTGAAGCACTGTCTTGCTTTGATGATGAAATAGTTTGAATAGTTACTAATCATGCTGATAGAACTGTAATAGCATTTTTATAAAATGATAAACAAATAAATGAATAAATAAATAAATGTATTTATTATCAAGTTAAGTTTATTATAAAGTTCAGGTTCAGGAAAAGAACTACTTCAGGTGTTTTGATGCATGCCAGCAACATGAGAACGGTGAATTCTGCTTGTGCCTGCCTCTTGCTACACACAAAGATGCTGTAGAGAGAGTGGTCAAGTCCAGTCCGCTTTTATTCTCATTTCAACCATATACAGTTTACAGTGTAACGAAACAGCATTCCTCCAGGACCAAGGTGCTACAGTAGATACATGTAATGAGTTGAGGTAGAAGGAGAAAAAAAGCCAAGAGTAAACATTCCTTTTAAGTAGCAACAAAGATAGAAAAGAGTTTTGTGCAAATAAGTAATAAATATTGTGCAAAAGAGCAATTACTGGTTGGTATGAACAATTGTAAGATGGCTGCTGATCAGTGTGTTTGCGCTTGTGTGTTTATCAGATCAGTCCCATTGTTTTCAGTTGGCAGTTGAGTTTGGCTGAGTGATTGTATGTGTGTGTGTGTGTGTGTGTGTGTGTGTCCCTTTTTGTTGAGGAGATGGATGTCTATTGCAAAGATTATATATATAGGGGTTGGACAATGAATCTGAAACACCTGGTTTTACACCACAGCAATTCATTAGAATGGTGTAGGGCCTAATTTTGCGGCCAATACAACATCAAGTCACTTAAATTCTATTTCATTATATTTGTATAGCACTTTTAACAATTGACATTGTCACAAAGTAGCTTTACACAATCAAAAGAATAATTTATGTTTGTATGAACGGATGAGCAAGTCGAGGACAGCTTCAGCTCAGTGGTTAAGGCATTAAACTACGGTTCGGAAGGTCCCAGGTTCAAGTCCCACTACCACCAAGTTGTCCCTGTTGGGCCCTTGAGCGAGACCCTTAACCCCAACTGTTCAGATGTATATTGAGATAAAGTCGCTCTGGATAAGGGCGTCTGCCAAAATGCCTAGATGTAGATGTAGAGAACGGCGACAATGGCAAGGAAAAACTCTCGGAGATGGCAGTAGGAAGAAACCTTGAGAGGAACCAGACTCAACAAGGAACCCATCCTCATTTGGGTGAAAACGGAGAGATTGATCTGAATCATACTGTGTACGACTGGAAGTTCAGTATAAAAGGAGATGTGTTTATGGTAATATGGTAGTGGCGACTGTCGTTTTCTTCGATGTGGTCTGTTGGGGCTGCAACATGAAAGTGGCAGACAGAAACAGATTGGACAAGGTCATTAAAAGGGCCTGGTCCATCCTGGGCTTGGATCTGGACTCTGGTGATGTCGTAGCAAGGAGGAGGATTCTGTCCAGAAGACACACAATCTTGAACAATCCTTCTCACCCATTATACAATCTTCTCTCCGACCAGAGGAGCAGAGACTGATTATGATCAGGTGTTCTACAGAGCGCCATAGGAGATCTTTTCTCCCAATGGCCATTAAATTATATACAGTGCGGCAAAGAAGTATTTAGTCAGCCATCAGTTGTGCAGGTTCTCCCACTTAGAAAGATAAGAGAGGCCTGTAATTTTCATCATACAGTATGAGGTATACCTCAATTATGAGAGACAAAATAAGAAAAAAAAAGAGAAAATCACATTGTAGGATTTGTAAAGAATTTATTTGCAAATTATAGTGAAAAATAAGTATTTGGTCAATAAGAAAAGTTCATCTCAATACTTTGTTATATTTCAAGGCCGCTCCAGGACCTTGAAATGCTTCTTACAAAGCCACTCCTTTGTTGCCTGGGCGGTGTATCATTGTCATGCTGAAAGACCCAGCCACGTTTCATCTTCAATGCCCTTGCTGATGGAAGGAGGTTTTTACTTGTTGGGTTGATTCTATCAGGACCTGCAGCTTTTGTAGGGCAGAGACGGGGCGTTTTACATGGTCATCTGAGATGGTCTGAGATCTGCCACATGATTGGCTTGCATTCCCTAACTGCATAAATTAGGCTAATTGGTGTTTCAGAATTGCTTCTAGTGTGTGTGTGTGTGTGTGTGTGTGTGTGTGTTGGGATAGATCAGATCATAAATCAGTTCATGGTGTACCGCGCCTGGTGCCCTGACTCCACTGGGATAGGCTGTAACCCTCCCACAACCCTGTACAGGATGAGCGCTATAGTGAATGTGTGAGAGAGTCTTACTTGCTAGTTACTTCAGCAACATTTAAGCGTAAAACACGCAAACTTATTATTTTAGCTGCTCCCATAGTGGACCATTTGTCTCCATCTAACTCTGTCTACCACTCTAACCTCCTGCATGTCCTCAATCAAAACATCCAAATACCTCCTCTTTGGTCTACATCTTCTCCTCAAACAAAAAGACAAAACATTCCAATGTATTTTTTTTTTCTTAATTTGAATTTGCTTTGGATTTTTATACACAATTCCCAGTTTAATCAGTGATGTGTCAGTGCAAGTTTATTTATTCATGATCATCATCATCATTTTTATCATCATTATTATTATTATTGTTATTGTTGTTGTTTACATTTTGTGTTTTCACACTGCATACTTATTATATTATAATAATATATAATTTTTCATGGCACAATTACATGTAGAATTCCTTTAAAGACAAGTCTCAAAGCTTATCCCTGTAAAATTGGGAATAAAAATGTTTGTACCCAGAGTGAATGAATGAATGAATGAATGAATGAATGAATGAAACTCTCTCTTAGATTTTCAGCACCATTACTGTCAGGGGATACCACTAGAGGGCGCCAAAGCGCCCACAGACTCCATTTGGTTTTCTTTTGTTTTCATTTGTAGTTTATGTTGGACTCAATTCCCCAGAATGCACCTCGGTCAGGGGATGTGGCGCTCACCTGAACCGAGGTTGCTCATTAGTTCGGTTATAAATGTTCTTGTGTTCAGTTTGTTTTTGTGTTCAGTTTGTCCTTGTCTTGCATCTGTTCGTTTAGGCTTACTGTTTGTTCAGCTCTGTGTTCAGCTCTGTGTTCAGCTCTGTGTTCTCCCAGTGCTCTGTGTTCTCTTAGTTCTGTGTTCTCCTGGCTTTGTGTTCGCCCATGCTCTGTGTGTCTCCTAGCCTGTCTGTCTCTCAGTCTGTTTGTAACCCCTAGTCTGTGTAGCTCCATGTTTAGTTTATCCCTGGTTTTAGTTCATGTTCTGTTCCTTTGGTGCCTTGTTTTGTCTCTCATTAAAATACTTTTTTTTTCACATCACCTCTGCCATTATGCCTTTCTTTCATCGCTCAAACAGTACCCGTGACAATTACATAGTGTATATAGAAAGTGTCTGTGTGTCTGTCACTCACATCATTTTCAAAACATGCTTATTATTAGTATAACAGAAAAAGGAAAAATACTCTTCAAAATGAAAGAGTTGAATTTAACTCTTGGATTTATGTATGTATAAAATGATGGGAAGGATAACTTGACAGTTGATAACTTGACAAAGTTAGATTTTGTTTTCTTTTTTTTTTTCATTCATTGTTTTTGTCTTGATGAATCTTCAATAGATGTAATTGTCAGATAATTATTACATTCCTTTTAAAAATTATATTCATTAAGTCTAAGTGTGTCACATGATTGCAAAGTTCTCCTTTTAAAGGTCATATTTACATTTTATTAAATATATTTAAATTAAAGCAATAATAAAAATTACTAGGTGAACAGGATGAATATACAATTATTCCATCAATCATATACATGGGGCTGTAGGCGTCATTACAGACGTACAGTACTATTGCATGAACCAAATTTAGATGAAGTTTGTCTAGGTTGTTGCAAAAATAACAGCAAAACAATGGAAGAAAACACAGATACAGAAAACACAGATACATATATCAGTTCAGATGTTTCCATCGTCCTTTCTGAATATAAAAACTTATACTGACAGCGAATGTCTGTCTTCAAGCAATAACATCTCTCTCACTCACACACACACACACACGCGCGCGCACACACACACTTTTTCTTGATACTAGCCTGATGAAACTGATGGCAGTTCTTTCATCAAGATGTGTTTTATATATATAATGTTTGTGTGTGTGTGTGTGTGTGTGTGTGTGTGTGTGTGTGTGTGTGTGTGTGTCAAACCAGTTTGAGATGAAATTTCTGGTGGCATTAAACTGGTTGATTTTTTTTTCTTTTTTTTAAGCGTGGTATGATGATACTTAAATCCCCTCGAATAGCTACTGTAAATACAGTATAAACTTCAAGAAAGAGATAAAGGAGAGTGTTTATAATTACAGTTAAGTAAGAACATGAATTCACTTGTTTCATAAACATTTAAAAAATATGATTTAGTCATAAGTAAGAAATTGTGCTAGTGGACACATTGCTGTAGCGTGAAAGGAATAAAACTTTTCCTGTTGCGAAAAATAAATGGCAGGTTGTAGAATATTGTAACACAAACTTCAGTAGTAACACTAATAGGAGTTATTGAAATATAATGATAATATAATAATATATATAATCTTGTTGAGGAAATAAAAGCTAGGACATTTGAATGAAATGTAGATTTAAATAAAATTTTAATAAAGCATTTTTTTTTTATAGGAACAGATTCTGATTAAATTACTAAAAGATCAGAATGAGTGAGTGTTTTTAGGACTGTTTATATACCTGAGTAAAACACAGAAACCCTGAGTTTCTGCTTAAAACCGTTTTTGATGAATTTCATCATTACACTCTTCCAATTCCAGAAAGCAGAGCCACCAGGAACGCCAGGTTTCCCAAGAAGAACAGCATCAGCAGAAGCACTTCTGTACCCACCTAATAAATCACATTTTGCAAAATAACATAAACCAAAATCATTTTATACGGAGTGAATCCTCTTTAAAACATACGTGACCAGAAGGAAAATGATGTCACACTCACCCCACCATCGCTGTCATCCATGTCTAAAGAGGAAAAAAGTAAATAATGAATAAATGAATAAATCATGAATAATTTATTTATAAAATAAAACACAATGTACACAGAGTCTGTTACAATAAATGAAAGTTTATAAACAATCACAGACATCTGCTACACATGTTTTACCATTTACGTGCATTTACTAAAGAAAAATAAAGAGAGGTGACATAAAATCTATTGTACATCCTTTATATTGGGTATTTACTTGTCTTTTACTGTCTAAAATGTTTACTATTGCGCTTCCTTTACATTACTCTAATGTTTGCAGTTGACCAAGATTAATTCAGTTTTAGTTTAATGAAATACAAAAAAATTAAATATATTTTTTACATTTTACAATTTTATATAGGCATATAAATATAAAATATAACAGCAAAACAACAATAATAATAATAATAATAATAATAATAATAATAATAATATGTTTAGAGTTAAATGAGAGAGAAAGTAATTGGAAACTTGCGTTTACTAAGAAATACAATAAAGAACACTTATGGCATTCTAGCATAAGTCTGATATTTTTTACCTTTTTCCCTGCATTTATGGTATAAATCTTGGCAGAGGAAGAGCAGCGCTTCCCAGGCCACGAATCCACCCATCACCTTCGGCATCCACTGAGATGGCGAGTTGTCGACCAACATGAGGCCGGTGAAGATCGCTGCCACTGTCCATGAGATCGAGCATGTTAATGTCATTAACAAAGTGGGTAGGGGAAGTGTGTGTGTGTGTGTGTGTGTGTGTGTGTGTGTGTGTTGGGGGTGGGGGTGGGGGGGTGCAAGAGAGAGAGAGAGAGAGTTGAAGTTCTCACCTGCTAACCCTTTAATGGCTAATGCGTTAAGGACATGAATCCAGTTAAAGATAAATCTCCTGCAGAGGAAAGGAAACAGAGTGACATGTCAGCTGTGTGTGTCTGTCCTGTTCTCTCTCTCTTTCTCTCTCTCACTCACTCATACCTTTCATCCTGTGGTTTGCAGCGAAAGATGGTAGCGATTGGTTGTGCAAGGCTGAGGATCATCACGAGACAGCCCAGGACTGGATGAGTTCCCTAAACACACATTCAATACATGTTTAATGTGAAATGTGTATTTTGTAGCATTTTTGGTGTAAATGTCTTTCACAATTGCACGTTTGAGATCTCCCCAAATTGGCTCAACGATACTGAGGTAATGGTCTCTCCAGAGATTTAATTTTTTTCTGCTGTAGCCATTGGAGGGTCAACTTGGCCTCTGGATCATTTTCCTGTTGGATCATCCAAGAGCATCCCTTTCTTGGTCCAGTTGACTGTGGCTTAGTATCAACAGAACTAGCGATGTTACTATGACACAGACGATTAGAAGCTTATATCAGGGGGTGTGTTCAAATGAAGCCTTGCTTCAAGGTGTGTGTTGGTTCCCTGAGTGTCTTGTGACCAAATACAAACAAATCCTGAATCACATGGTTGAATCATTATATTGGAGATTTTTGTTGTTAAATTCATAAATCAATATTATTCAATATATATATATATATATATATATATATATATATATATATATATATATATATATCCATCAACAGCATACATTAAATACACTGCACTTCCCTTCACTCTGCACTGACTTGATCTATGGACAACAGACTCAGCCATGTACCTGCTAAATGCTACTCCTTGTTTGTCTCGTCTCCTGGTCTGTGACTCCTCCATGTTCTCTATGTTGTCTGCTCATCTCCACATGTCCAGCAGCTCTATCATCATCAATTCAGTTAAGACTATCCGGTTTACTCATTCATTGTTTCCATTCTTCACAAACTGTCAATAAATTGCCCGCTCGGGCTTTTCACATGATCTTTGCTTGTTTGAGTCTGTTTTCCATAACAGAAAGTCAGACCAAAACAATGAACCCGACGGGCTTGGATCCAGTACTCAAGCTGGAGGAGCGACTCCGCAATCTCTTCACCACCACAACACCACTTCCGGCAACAACCTCTTCTTCTCCCACTCAGTCCCATGGCGACAACAGCACCCTATGGTGGTGAACCGGAGAACTGCAATGGATTTCTTCTCCAGTGCTCTCTTACGTTCGAAATGCAGACTCTCAGATTCCCTACTGACCGATCAAAAATTGCCTATATTATTTCCCTCCTCACGGCAAAGCACTGCAATTAGCTGAGGCCATCTGGCAACAAAATGGCAGTGTTGTGCATAAAGATTTTGTCACCTACTTCCAGGAAGTATTCACTCAAGCGGTTGATAAGTCCACCTCTGGAGAGAAGCTATTCAAATTAATCCAACATTAATGACTATGTTTTGACTTTTAGGACCCTGACAGCCTCCAGTGGATGGAATGAAGCTGCACTATTGACAAAATTTTGTCAAGGATTCGACCCTCATCTGAGGTTGCAACTCACGGCACAGGATGACTCGATAGGATTGGAGCAGTTCACGCGCACAGCAATCCGAGTCACTGGCAGTCTACAAGAGTGCACTGATGAAGCATCCGGGATTCAAGGATCACCCTCAGTTCTCCAGTAACTCGAGGTGAGATCTGCACCAGAACCCATGCAAGTGGATCAACAGTTGTTCTCCAGGCTCAATTCTGCTGAGAGACAACACTGGCTGACCCAAGGACTGTGCCTTTACTGTGCAGAGAGGGGACATTTCCGCCTGACATGTCCTCCTCATCCTTTGGTGAGCAACCTTACTTCTTTATGTAAACCCATGACCCCGTTGACCACTAGTGCTGTAATTGATACTGCTGATGACTCTGTTACAGTAAAGGCTCTCCTGTATTCTGGGTCAGCCGACAACTTCATCTTCGCCCCCTTGTGTCGTCGACTCAGGATACCCATGCATCTCCACTCCACGCAGGTCAAAATCTGCTGTGTCACCGTTGCCCCTCCTCGGTGGGGATTGGTCCGCCATGTCACCCCTCTCCTACACATGCGATCCACCTCTGACATCATACTAGGACATCCGTGGCTCGCCGAGCATCAACCTGTGATCTCATGAGACAATGGAGACATCCTAAAGTGGGGATCCAACTGCCTAGAACAATACAGGCAGGTAAAACCCATCCTACAGTCTACCTGAGCCTCCGGGAACAAACTGGACTCCTTTTAATTTAAATTTTAACACATCTCCTGTTACACTGAACTTCCAGTACACATTATTATGCTGATCATTCTCTGCTATCCGTTATCACCCAGATGAGGATGGGTTCCCTGTTGAGTCTGGTTCCTCTCAAGGTTTCTTCCTATTACCATCTCAGGGAGTATTTCCTTGCCACCGTCGCCCTCGGCTTGCTCATCAGGGACAATCTTATCATTTTGATTCATACACATTGCATAAAAACTTACTTCTTTTTATTGTGTAAAGCTGCTTTGCGACAATGTCAATTGTTAAAAGCGCTATATAAATAAATTGAATTGAATTGAATCCTTCCAGTAAACACCACATCGATAGAGAGTCCGGGGTTTGGGCAGTCAGTTACCATCTCTTAGATCTATTCTTCTTTCATCTTCTGCCCTCGGTGAGCCACGCAGCTACCACCTCATCGTTCAGGGGACTGCGCCATCAATCTCCTTCCCGGTGAACCAGTGCCCAAGGGAAGATTTATTCACTCTCCATTCCTGAACAAAGAGCCATAGAAGAGTACATCAATGAGGCGCTTCATCTAGGGCAACTCCAACCATCTACCACCCCTGCTGCTTTCAGCTTTTTCTTTGTGGCCAAAAAGGATGGGGGTCTTCGCCCCTGTATTGATTATCGGGCCCTAAACAAAATCACTGTGAGGTATAGTTATCAAATTCTTCTCATCACAGCTGCCCTAGAACAACTGTAAAGGGCTCACATTTTTACAAAACTTGATTTCCAGAGCACCTATAATCTCATCAGGATTAAAGATGGGGACGAGTAGAAAACAGCTTTTGACTTTCCAAGAATGAGTCGGAACAACACATTCATGTAGCTAAGGTTCTCCAGGGAGACCAGTTGTTCCTAAAGGCTGAAAATGTGCATTCCATCAGTCCTCCGTGCACTTTTTAGGATACCACATCAGTCATGATGGCATCAAAATGGACAAGACAAAGAACTACAGCGTTTTTTGGGGTTTGCTAACTTTTACAGGAGGTTCATCCATGGCTACAGTTCTCTAGTCTCTCCACTCACAAACCTCCTGAAAGGTAAACCCATGACCATTTCCTGGAACCCTGATGTTACCTAAGCCGAGCACTCTCTCCAAAAGGCCTTCACTTCCGCTCCCATCCTCATTCTCCTGCATCCCAATAAACCCTTCCTGGTCGAGGTGGATGCATCACAATCTGGGGTTGGAGGTGTTCTCTCACAGCAGCAGGGGACTCCTCCTCAGTACCTTCCGTGTGCTTTCTTTTCCAGGAAAATGACACCTGCTGAACAAAACTATGACATCGGAAACAGAGAACTCCTAGCGATGAAACTCACCCTACAGAAATGGAGACATTGCACACCAGAATGCCCCTCAAATTGGGTCTTCGTTCCTACCTCGCAGCAAGACGCCCTCCTCAATCAGACACATACCTCTCTGGGCACTGGTCACACCATCAAACCCTCTCACTACCAGAAGAACGCTTCTGGTGGCCCAATATGCCTGAACATGTCAGAAGATGCCGGGACTGTACCACTACCAAATCCTCCAGACTGTTACCACTTCCTGTTCTCTGGCACCAGCATTCCTGGAACCAATTCATTGCCTGGGCCGAGTATGCACAGAACTCACTCCGACAACCCACTACAGGACTCACCCCCTTCCAGTGCATATTCGGCTATCAGCCACCTTTCTTCCCCTGGAACAGGACGCCATCTGATGTACCAGCAGTTGGGACTCAGCCCTTTGACAGCTACAGCAGGCAGTTCGGAGACAATGCATCGTCACCGATGTGAGGAGAGAAGATACTCCAACCTTCCATCCAGGACAATGAGTTCGGCTCTTCATACGCGACATCCGTATTCAGCTGCCCTGTAAGAAGCTGAGTCCCTGATTCATTGGCCCCTTCACTATCCTTTTTCAGATCAACCCCGTCACCTATAAGTTAAGTCTTCCACGCACATACACGATCCAGCCTGGTCCTGAAGATGTCTCTCCCCTCGCGCTAGACATGGAAGAGAGAATGATCTATGCCGCATGGGAAATTCTGAGTTCCCGTCTTCAAGGTGTTTTTTTTAATTTTTTTTTTTAATTATTTGTGTCACTCCATTAACTGGTCAGGGGTTTTCTTATTTTAGTGAAACAGCACAGAAGACAGAGGCCAATCATCAACTATTAGTCTGCTGATCATGTTGAAATAAAAAGGTATCTTTATCAGATATGTAAACTGACAATGAGTAACATTCTAATTGTAGAAAATTGATTGTGCATTAGTAAACCTGTTAATGTTTTGTTGTTTTTTCTACAGGGCCATTCTAGGCCTCTGGATAAGATTGCTGTGGGATGACGAGTGAAGACAAGTTTAAGGTAAGACTTTTAAAAAAGCACTGAATGCAGAGGGCCCCATATACCTGTTCGCCTTGAGCCCCCAAATTGTCAAATACCCCACTGCCAAGCTCCCACCAATCTAGACGCCCTCTACCCTCTGCACCTGCCAGAACTCATCCTGGTGCCATGCTGGTGCCAAACTGAACTTGACTCCATGTTAACTTGGACAACTTCGGTTACACTGAACTTCCAGCTGTCTAATGGACAGTATGACTGCAGATCAATCCTTGCTATCCGTTAACACCCAAATGAGGGTGAGTTCCCTGGTCAGCCTGGTTCCTCTCAAGGTTTCTTCCTATTACCATCTCAGGCAGTTTTTCCTCACCCCCGTCACTGTTGCCCTTGTTTGCTCATCAAGGACAATCAGATCACTATGCTCTATACACATTTTTTACTTTCTTCTACACGTTTCCATAATCTTCTTTTAATTTAACAGATCAATTAGAAAAAGACTGAATAAGTAAGTTTCTGCTTGGAAGGGGAGCCAGGAGAACCCTCTTCTGTATAAAGAGAACATGGAATCATGATTGACACTGGATCTGAACAAAACACAAGACTTCTGAAAGAATGTCATATGGACAAACAAGACCAAAGTGGAGGTGTTTGGCCATAATGTCTTTGCACAAAACGAAAGAGCATTTCAGTAGAAACTTCTCATACCCATTACTTCAAGGTATTGTTGCTAAAGGTGGACCTACTGTCATGCACACTCGTAACACGACCGGCACTAGGACCCGGGAGTAATACGGTCGGGTTTTCAGGAAGCATAAAAGGAGACAAAATGGCGCTTCACATTGCTCAGTCATTGAGTTCGCCCATGCCTTTGCTGACGCTACACCGACTATTCTGTGAGGACTCACCGATTCTGGTTGCTTCTTTGATTGAGTGTGTGTTGCTAGAACGCGGGTTTATTTGTGTAGATCCTTGCTCTTTGTGTAAGAGAGTTCTGAAACTAATCGCGTGGTTATCCTGCCTACTCGCGCTGCTTCCGCGTTTGGGTTTACCATCCACGCTACACGGGCTAACTGCTAAGACTTTTCTGTTCATCCCTCGGTTGCTCATGACATCTACAAGCTATTGAACCAGGGGTTACTTAGTATTGCCAGATGATTCTTTTGCCTTTTGGCTTCATTTTTGTTTTAAAAAAATCACTAATGACTGTCACGATCCGAACAGGCGTAGTGGATCCAAGCGCAGAGCGCGTGTGGAATATAGCGCCGATTATCCTGTGATGAACGCGCTGTTTGTTTTGTGAATGAAAGCTCCCACTGTGCGGAGATGCGGCGGCACGGCGTGAGCCTCGCGTAGAGAATGTGAAAGTGAAGAGCCGGTGCGTGCTGAACGCAACTCTGGTCCGTGGGGAATAATCGTGGTTGTGAACATGCTTGCTTCGAGGTCATGAAATCAAATACAGTCCGTAATCCTGATTCGTGGTCATGAAACGTGAGCGATGGTCGATATCCAGAAATCCGAAAAAGCACTAATCCAAAACGTGAAACGAGAGCAAGGTCCGTGAAACAGAGCGTGGGTCGAGATCCAAAAGTCAAGGCAGTGAAAAACGCTGGAAAATTGGGCATGAGGGCACACAATAATCTGGCAAGAGGTGGTGGTTTGTGAAAGAGTTTTATAGAGCAGAGTAATGAATGAAATGAAGAACAGGTGTGCTGAACCGGTGAATGAGGAGGCAAAATGAAAGCAGTGGACTGGAGTGTGGAGCGGAGTCACAGGTGATCATCACTTGGCTTGAGGTGTGGGTGTGACATGGTGTACCGTGACAATGACACAGTGAAAATTTTTATTTGTTGTTTATCTGTGGTTATATTTGCGTAATGATCAGGTGATTTTATTATGTTTTTACACAAAAAGACATAATAGAAATAAAAGAGCACTAACTTTTACACATGACTGTATGTACTACACAGTGTAAAATATATAATGTGTAATGTATAGTGTGCAATGTGTACTGTGTACTGTATAGTATGTAGTATATCGTGTGTAATGTGTAGCATGTAATGTCTAGTGTGGAGTGTGCAATGTGTAATGTTTAATATAGTGTGTTATATGTAGTGTGTAGTTTTTACCCCACTCCAGTCTTTTGCATATGAAAATACCAGGATAAAGGCGATGATGGTCGCAGCAACAGAAAGCAACATCAGTAACACATGAGCCTGAGGAACACACACACACACACACACACACACACACACACATAATTGTTGTACATTACCCTGACACTGTGACTTTGTGTATTTCATCTGTAAGTAACTTTATGTAGCAGAAAGAGAAAAACTCACTAAAAACCAGAAGTCTTTCCCGCAGAGACGCTTGCCCGCACCGGCCCTCTTCAGGAAGCGAGCGATAAGCATTCCCATACTGCCCGTGGTCATCCATGCAATCAACATCAGACACCCTGCAACCCACATACAACATACAACAAACGCACACACACACACACGCGCACACACACGCACACACACACACACACACACACACACACACACTATATCATCTCTCGCTTTCATTCATTCTTTTATTTATTTCCTTTGAGTTATTTTTTTCTTTATTTTTTTTTCTTTTATCTGTTTTCTTTTCTTTTTTTCTTTGTTATTGTTTTTATTGTGATTTTCTCTCTCTCTCTCTCTCTCTCTCTTTTTGTCATGATCCATGCCTGTCAGCCCATTTTTCCCCCCATGCTGTCACTTTCCCCATGTGCTCATGTTTTCCCTTGCCATCATGTGTCCTTTCCCACGCCCCTCTTTCCGCCCCGTCTACACACCGGTTCCCTTTCAAAAGATACACTCGATGCTGCATGAAAACGCTAAGGAGAACATCTCTTTGTTCAACCAGTTGTGAAGCATGTGTGTATCAAACACGAGAAATTTTGGATTATATAACCTCGGTCAGGTGACGTCATCTGATGAAGTGACCCTGTGGGTTATATATAGGAGTGAACCAAAAACATCCTCAGGTCTTTTTGTCTTCAAGGACCGCATTGTGTTTGCGTGTGTGTAAGCGAGTATACAAAAAAAAGTGTTAGATAACTCACCAATATGGCAGATTTTACTAAGAGATGCGTGCCTCCGTGTGACAGATCTCTTTCAGAGGGCGATCTCCACAATTTTTGTTTTTAGTGTTTGGGGAAAGAGCATGCAGGGAGATTGTGAGCACTGTGATCTCCTCCCTATTAAGGTGCTTCACACGTGGCTCGCCTTCTTTAAAGACAAACCGCTAGCCGCTGCGCATTCATGGGGTTCCCGTGCCGATCTGGCAGATGCGCATGAGACAGAACTCCCCCTTTCTCTCGCACTCTCACCAGATCAGGAAGTTTTAGCATCTGCTTCTCAAGCGCGCTCTGGCACTTCTTCTGAAGGGGTGGAAGATACTTCATCCTCCCTGAAAAAGTCCACACTGCCCACCAAGCCATGTAGACTAACATCTTCCCTGGTGGGGAAAGCTTTTCAGGCAGTGACTCAGGCTAGTGCTACACTGTACACCATGAACTTGAGCACTGGTGGATCGATTGATGAGAGGGTGTTCACAGAGCTGCATGGAGCCACAGATCTGTCTCTCCATGCAACCCAGCAGATGGCCCATGCTATTGGCCGTTCTATGGCTGCCATGGTGTCCACGGAGAGGCATCTGTGGCTAAACCTCACAGGCATTAAGGATAAGGATCATGCTGTCCTCTTTGATGCCCCCAACTCAACTTCCGGCCTTTTTGGCGACACTGTTAATTCTGTCGCCACTAGGTTTCAGGAGGCAAAACTATATGAACAGGCTTTTGGAAGGTTTCTTCCCCGCCATGCTCAAGAGTCTGGATCGTCGGCCACCCAGTCCTGAACAGGTCTGGCTCTCACAAGGCGTAAGGCGCAGAGGGAGAGTGTGACCAGTTTGTAGAGACTGGGATGGGGCTTGCCAGACTTCGCAATCTGCCTCAAGAAGACCGAACCTGAGGAGCATCCCCTCCACAAAAAAGAAGTCCTGAGGTTCATGTGCCCAGGACTGTGCCAGGCTCAGTATCAGGAGCTAGCGCTTCAACATCGGGATGTCGCCCTAGCTCATCTCCATTCTTTAGGATTGAGACTCAATGCCATGAAAAGCGGCTTTCCTATTCAGAGGACAACATAATTGGGTGTCACATAGGATTCGATCACAATGCGGGCACACGTGTCTCCCTCTCATGTCGAATCCATCCTCAAAGCCTGAAGTAAATCAAGCTAGGCCTGAAAGTGACTGATAATGATAATAAACTGCACCCATGCTCCTTTTTCTCTCACCATTTAACACCTGGTAAGATGAACTATGGCATCGGTGACCGAAAGCCTTTAAGCCATTAATCTTGCCCTAGAGGAATGGAGACACTGGTTAGAGGGGACGGAGGTTCCATTGCTCGTCTGGACTGACCACAAGAACCTGGAATACCTCAGGAGTGCCAAGAGGCTCAACTCTCGCCAAGCTCGGTGGTCACTCTTCTTTACCAGGTTCACCTTCGCCCTCTCATACCGTCTGGGATCATAAAACTCCAAGCCAGATGCTCTCTCCAGGTAATTCTCACCCACTCACTCAAGAGACTCAAGTCTCCTCAGACCCTTACCCCTCCCACACTGCCCCTGGTCTGACATCGCACTGGAATTCGTCACAGGGCTACCCTCTTCAAATGACCACACCTGCATCATGACCATTGTAGACCGGTTCTCTAAAGTGGCTCACTTCATTCAACTGCCAAAACTCGCATGTGCCAAAGAGACCGCAAGCTCCATGGTCTCCTAAAGAATATTGTTTGGGAGCGGGGACCGCAGTTCACCTTCCAATTCTGGAAGGCCTTTTGCAAATTAATTTGGGCCACTCTGAGCCTGTACTCAGGGTTCATGAGGATGAATAAGGAAGAACCAATCCCTCGAGGTCCCCCCTGAGGTGCATGACACTATCTCATGGAGCAAGTTCCTACCCTGGGTAGAGTACACCCACAACTCCCAGGTATCATGTTCCACTGGTTTGTCCCCCTTCCAGTGCTGACTGGGATGTCAACTTCCCTTCTCAGGAGGAGGAGGTCAGCCCAAGCTTTTATCCGACGCTGCAGAAGGACATGGCTGCAAGCAAGGAGAACTCTGTTACAGGTCGGCAGAACAGACAGGCCGACCACAGGCGCTCTCAGGCTCCCAGTACAGGATGGGACAGACAGTCATGCTCGCTGCCAGAGACATTCCATTAAAAACCACCTGCCGTAAACTCTCCTTGCCACCTTGGCCCCTTCACAATCACGAAGATAGTCAAGATAGTCAAGCTCTTGCTCCCCTCAACTATGTATAGCTAAGTCATTTTTATTAACCTCTTATTCACTGCAAGTTGAACATTTAATTCACTTTATTTATTATTATTATTATTATTATTATTATTATTATTATTATTATTATTATTATATTTTTTTCTTCTTAAAGATTCTCAAGTATTTCTTGGGACTTTGTTATGACTGGTTCCTCTCAAACACACATATATGAATCCACAAGATTTACAACACTAACAAAGAACTAACACAGAAACACTGTGTCTTAGTTATTATGGTGAAAGTGTGTGTGTGTGTGTGTGTGTGTTGAGTGGACCTGAACATCCGTGTCAGTGGTTGCAGGTAAAAGAAACAAAGCCATGATCATTACCGTGAGCTTTAACGATGGGTGCGAGCTCTGACTGACTCTCCACTATCTGCACACTCCTGATGTCCACTTTAGTGCTGCTGATTACAGGTGTGGTGGTGTGCATCTGGATCACACCTGTCAGAACACACACACACACACACACACACACACACACACACACACACACACACACCATTCAATATTTAACTACACACATGTTTACTTCTCAATAAACTATAATAATAGAAGCAAAAATGTTTTTTTTTTTTACAAAAATTTGTTCTTACACACACACACACACACACACGCACACACACAATTCAATCCTTATCTGTTTGATCTGTTGAGTGCTGATTTAAGTAAAGTAAAGCCTTTATTTTGTCACATATACATTACAGCACAGTGAAATTCCTTCTTCGCATACCTCAGTGTAACTGGGGTCAGAGCGCAGGGTCAGCCATGGTACAGCGCCCCTGGAGCAGTTAGGGTTAAGGGCCTTGCTCAAGGGCCCAACAGTGGCAACCTGGCTGAGCTGGGAATCGAATCGCGGATCTTCCGATCAGTAACTCAGTGCCTCAGCCCTCTGAGTCACCACTGCCCTGGAACACTGTGATATCTAATCCCTGTCTGTTTTTAGCTAAACACTCTTCTGCTTCAGCTCAACAATCCACTTCTTTATTTTCAGGACACACACACACACACACACACACACACACACACACACACAGCATGTGTAGAAGAATATATACACATTAACAAATTAACTTTGCACGTCATTAAAGTTACCTTTTCAGGGGTCTTTTTGTGTATTTATGTGTCAATTGTGCATTGTGTTTCACAGATGTGGTTTTTATTTTTTCATGAATATATTTTTTGCAGCTGGAAAATCCCTTTTTGTTTTTCTTTTTCCAGCGTAATTTAGTAATTGTTTGTTTGGTTGCTTGGGTTGTTTTTTTTCCCCATAAATTCACCATGAACAGGAGAAATCTTTGAACATTTAATGCAACACATAATGAATAAAGGACAGATTTTTTAATAGTCCACAAATATATCGTGTTTTCTGTGTTGTTCCTGGAAAGTGTTTCAGTAAAACTCATCATAATATTTTTTCCATGACGTGTGTTTACACTGGGGAAACTATAAAAAAAAAAATCCAGCCTGCATGTATGTGTGCATGTGTCTGTGTGTGTGTGTGTGTGTGTGTGCGTGTGTGTGTGTGTGTGTGTGCGTGTGTGTACCATTGATGGTGGCGCCAGTGGCGAGGAAGATGTAGTAACTGTTAGACAGTGTGGAGCTCCTGGTGGTGCCGATGGCATTCAAAGATGTGAAGGTACAGCTGATCACACTGTTATTCTGTGATGTACTAAGCACTGTCACATTCCCCTGTGACACACACACACACACACACACTTACTTTCGCTTTCTGTGTGTTTGTGTGTGTGTGTGTGTGTGTGTGTGTGTGTGTGTGTGTGTGTGTGTGTGTGTGTTAATGAGAACTACCAGGGCAGTGATGGTTGGTGTTGTAGTTCCTGTTGTGAATGCGTGCTGTAACTGGATCACACCATTTTTGTCCTTCCCACAAATGTAGACGTCGTCATTTCCCTTTGCCAAACACACACACACACACACACACACACACACACACACACACACACACACACACACACACACACACATTTTGTCAGCATGGTAAATTCAGTATTTAGTTAGGTTGTAAAATGTAATCACAATGTAATATTCGTCTTAATTTTATGTAAATTGAATTTTTTATAAAAAAAAAATTTTAACTGTATTTTTTTCCCTCTCTCAGCATATATAATATATAAAGTAAGTGTTACAGTCCTGAATGGTTCTGTGTAATTTACATCCATCTTCACACTGTCTCTGTTAAAAATCTTTTTACGTTACTGTTTTGTTTATAAGAAAGTCCTTTATTACTACAGTATGTCTGAAACCTAACATAACGTTAAGCTCAAAGAGATAAATCCGATTCATACCATTTCTACGTCGTCTGAGAAGCCGACGGAGACGTAGCCGCCGGCACGGCCGGTGAGCTCGAACACGAACCCTGACCCTGAGGGCAAGGGCGTGGCGGCCATGAAGAAGCAGTTGGAGTCTGTCGAAGGGTCGCAGTCGTACGGCTGGCTCACGCACGTCTTACTGATCCCACAGTCTGAGCTGGAGATGCTGGAGGAGGTGAAGGAAGTGAAGGACGTGGAGGTGGGAAAGGAGGTGACGGAGGTGTTGGAAGTGGTGGAGGTGTTGAAGTGGTTGGAGGTGATGGAGGTGGAGGATGTGGTAGAGGTTGTGGAGGTGGCACCAGTCTTTAAGAACAACAATCCAAAAGCATCATAACGACAACGAACAATCATGTCTGTTTCTGTGTTTACATCCCAGTCTGCATGTTTCTCCTGTCCGTATTGCTGTTTGTATCTCTGCCTGTTTGGAGATTTATTTTTCTGTACTCTATCTCTCTATTTCTTTGCCAGTCTGCTTTATGAGCTTTTTTGTGGGTCTGTGTCAGAGCCGTCTTTGTCTGTTGCTGTCTGTTTTCCTACTTGTTTTTGTCATCCACATCTAATTGCTTTAATAGACAGATAGATCACTATCTAATCAATCAAGTGTTTGTATCTAATTAGACTTTCCCGTAAATTAATAACATATGGAACTTTCATTAAACAAAGAGCTAAAAACCATTTACTCTCCAAATAACTTAAATAAGTCTTTATCTAAAGTGGTGCCGTGTATTCCTGTTCTCCCTGTGCACAAAACAGAAGATGTCACTAATTAGTTCTTGCCTATCTTGCTGAACAGTTCATTGGAATCAGCTGGTTTAGTTAGTAGATGGAATTAAAAAAAATAATAAACTAGATTTCTGTACTAAATTTCTGTACATGAAACCCAGGATGAGATGAAGCAGGCATGGATTGAGCGAGTGACCAGAGAGGACTGCAGACGTTTTTATGATGCCCAGCCAGATCCCGCAGGTTTTAAAGAATAAAAGGCTTCTTGCTAAATACTGATTGTTGTAGAAATTTCACTGCATAAAATAACAAATTATTTGCCTTACCTTGATTCTCAATATTTAAAATGTTTGAACATGAAAACATGAAATGTCACTATTGTCACTATACATTTGGTCACCACATTAAGTGCTTTTATTTGTGTTTTACTGGAAAGACTTAAGTCTCACCGATGTGCCGCTGTAGGGGATCTGTGAGCTCTTCACTCCCACCCAAAAGGTGAGTGTATCACGGACAAACGTAGCTCTGTGAATGAAACCGTTTGCAGGGAATTACAAAAAAGGCAGGTTTAAAAGATTGAGGCTGTTGTAATTTACTGTTTGTTAAGCAGTGTTGGGAGTAACACATTACAAAGTAACCTTCTGCTGACTTTCCGTAAAGTTCTGAAGGTCCTCAAGCATCCGCGAGGACCCCCAAAAAACTTAAACATGTTTAATTTTTTGCAAGGAAAGATGAGAACCTAATCACAGTGCCAAAACTCACAGTGAATCATGAAGAACTGTACTTATGGCCACCACGCAAAATTGTCTAGGTGAGATAGGGGTACTAAGGATTGTGAGTCGTTGCAAGCGACCGCCCGACGTTCCACAAAGTTCTGCAAGGTAATCACAGCGCCAAAACTCGCTGTGAATCATGAGGAACTGTATTTTCGGCCACCGCGTAGAGGTACAGTGGAACCTCGGATTGCGAGTAACTCGGTTTACGAGTGCTCCGCAAGATGAGCAAAGATTTTTAATAAATTTTGACTTGAAAAACGAGCATCTCTTGGTTTACGAGTGCCGAGTTTTTTGACACCGACACACACACACCGACACACACACACACCGACACACACACACACCGACACACACACACACTCTCACCTTTACACCCCCCCTCCCCGGCTTCACACAGACACACACACTCTGTTCTACACAGAAACTCTGCTCTGTCACGATTCAAAGGTAAGGTGCTGGTTCATTTGTTTTTTTGTTTTGTTTTTTTTACTTTACATCAGTGATTCCATTAGTCTGCGCTCATGCGAGTGTCATTAGAGAGATTTATTTTTTTCCCGTTAAATCAGTGTTTCTGTTGTGTGTGTGTTTGTTGTGAAACTTAAAAAGCGAGGTGGGGGCAGGGAGGAGGAGTTGTACTGTGTAAGACGAGGCAAGGGAAGGGGCTAATTCCACACACACACACACACACACACACACACAAACTTTTTTCAAAGGTAAAGTGCAAGTTAATATGTTTTTTTTTTTTAACTTTGTATGTTGTATTAATTATTTTTCTGTATTTATTCTTTTGGGCTGTGGAATGAATTATTTGAGTTTTCATTATTTCTTATGGGAAGGTTTGATTTGGTTTACAAGTGTTTTGGAATATGAGCCCGCTTCCGGAACGAATTATGCTCGTAATCCAAGGTTGCACTGTATTAGTAGTTAACAGATATGGGCAAAACTTTGCTGAGTGATGGTGGTAGAATAATTATAAAGGTCTAAAACAACATGAATGGGGAAGCAAAAATTAGTTTTAATTTTCTGCATCGTAAAAGTACTCAAACTAGTTACTTTTATCAGAAGGTAATAAAGTAATGTAACTGATGAATAATGAAAGTCCCCCAACACTGTCGTTAAGAATATATTATACATAGCACCGTTCGATGCTAGATTGGTCAGACAACGCTTCATTTTCTATAGCAGTTCTGACAGAAGTGAACTCTGAAACACTATAGTTTCTATAGTAACAATTTATTCACAGGGATTTGTGTGGTTGTTCCTGGATTTTGGACATGAACATTTTATTTAACTGATTTTGTGAAGTTTTCTGCAGGTGGACATGTATTTATTAGATTTTATTGGAATATGTTTTTGGTCTCAAGTGTCAGTACTGTATAACAGTCAGGGTTCAAGTGTAACTTTATGTTTATTGTCATCTTCAGCACAGAAGAACACTTTCAAGAATTTTGCTGTTTTTTGGTTAAATTTACATCTTTCCTTTTTTTCATCTCATTAATTTTAAAAGAAAAGTACAACGCCTGGTGAGGGACTGCTTATAGCTGCTGTAATGTAAGTGAGAATAGGCACCATCTTTGTTTGACTTTCCACAATATTAAATATAAATGTAAACAGGCAAAAATGCAATGCGTTGTGCAATAAGAGGAATAAAACAGTTTTTATACTTCTATCCTAGTAATGTAAATGCCATGCTTAAACAAAATCTAAAAGAATATCTTGTTTAGACATGAGAAAATAAATGGAGGTGCATGCAGGACTCTTACTTGAATTCAATGTTGCCGAGGTTGCCAGATGTTGGTGCTTTCCATTTACTTTGGATTTGTGTTTTTAATGAGGATGATGTTTGGGAAACTGCAGAATTCTAAAGACCAACCAAAAAAATTATATCCTTTTATCAAAACACATTTGTCTGACTAAATGAGAGTGCAGATTGTGTAAAATAATCTAATGAAGGAAACTTACAGACATTCCAAAGCAGTTCAGGAGCTGGGAGTTGGTGCCCACCAGACTGAAGGAACCAATGGCGGTGTTCCCTCCTACCTGCCTCGCTTCCAGGATAAACCCTTTAAAACTCCCCAAGGTCGCACTCAGAGTCACTGCAAAGGCAGTCATCATGGTTAGTTCGCTAGTTTGTTTGCAAACTAATTCAGTCAGAATTCTTCTAAAGCATACCTTAGCTTAATTAAAACAAACCTTTTTATTGTATTTAAATATCAAATGCTTATCAGATGTTACAGTATGCCACATCCTCCTACCTTATTGGTTTGGAATGACATCAAACACCTTCACCAATGATAAACTGTAGGATTTATGTACAGTATTTGTTACTTGCTAGCTATATTAGTCTCATAACTTCTTTGTTTTAGCCAACTGAGTGAAGTCTGAGTAAAGTCTGGACTTTTTACATTGTGGGTTCTTTTGTTTTCTTGATTCTTCTTTTATATGATTTTTTTATTTTTTTATTTGTTGTTGTTGGTCTTTGTATTCTTTAGAAAAAATGGCACTCCTCTTTTGTAACATGAGCTTAGGTACAGGGCTGGGCTCTGTCCTATATCGTTCTTCACATGAAGCATGTATTAGTCTGACGATGACCGTATTATTCATTTTTTGGAATACATCAACACTGATGCTTAAATGACTATCCTATTTATTAATAATTCATTAGAAGCTTTTTATTAAATTTTCCTGTATGTATGAGCAATAAACTCCAAATGCTGAGCTTAAGTTTTGGAGCCAGTTGTCTATTGATTAGAGCGATAGGATTACTGAACTGGCGGCACGGTGGTGTAGTGGTTAGCACCATCGCCTTGCACCGCTCGATTCCCGTCTCTGTGTGCATGGAGTTTGCATGTTCTCCTCATGCTTGGTGGGTTTCCTCCGGGTTCTCCAGTTTCCTCCCACAGTCCAAAGACATGTAGGTTAGGTTAATTGGCGTTCCCAAATTGCCCGTAGTGTGTGAATGAGTGAGAGTGTGTGTGTGTGTGTGTGTGTGTGTGTGTGCCCCGCGATGGATTGGCACCCTGTCCAGGTTGTACCCTGCCATGTGCCCTAAGTCTCCTGGGATAGGCTCCAGGCCCCCCGTGACCCTGAACACAGAATCAAGCGGTATAGATGATGAGTGAGTGAGTGATTACTGAACTTCACACAGAATCAGATCGTATACAGTAGATGCCATTTGACCCAAACAAGTACAGTCTTAACTAGAAATAAGAGGTAGGACAAAGATACATAAAATAGCAATAGTCAAAAAGGGGTGCTATTGACATGTTCTTGTTCACATGACTTTCATGCAGGTTTTGTTTATTCTGCATTTTCACTGTTTTTCTGGGTAAGTTGTAAATACACACGTGGACAAAATTGTTGGTACCCTTCAGTCAATGAAAAAAAAAAACTCACAATGGTCACAGAAATAACTTTAATCTGACAAAAGTAATAATAAATAAGAATTCTATGAAAGTTAACCAATGAAAGTTGGTTAACTTAATTTATGTGACCATTGTGAGTTTTTCTTGCATTGACCGAAGGGTACCAACAATTTTGTCCACGTGTGTAGCATTTTCTTACACGTGTACTTTGATAGACATTTACGAGTGATTCTAAAATATGAACATAAATTCCATGAATTCATGACAGACCAGTTAGTGCTCCTAAAAACAAGTAAAAATTTGTAGAGGTTTGAAATTTACACAAATGTAAGAAGACTTGTTGAATCAAACTCAACTGTCATGAAGGTCTCAGACACCAGAGGTTTTAAGGTGTGTATTGCAGTAATGTGGTATGTTTTATTGCTTGTAAACTCTTCTCTTGCTTGTGCATGTGGTCACCCACTTTTTTAAGAGAAATATTAGTAACTCTATGCTTTACTTCTTCAAAGAATAACGTATTCAAATCACAGTAACTGTTTGCTTGATGTCCACTGATTCACCATAACTTTATGACCATCCACCTCATAGACTAGGTCCCACTTTGTTTACCAAAAGATTGGTGATATGTGTTCTGCCAACTTCTTGTCAGAACCAGCATTAAACCTTTTAGCAATTTAAACTGCAATAGGTCTTCTATTGGCTCCTAATACAAGGGGCCAGCCTTTGATTCCCATGTGCATAAGTGAGCCTTGGCTGCCCATGTCCCTGTCACCAGTTCAATAGTTTCCTTCCTTGAATCATTTTTAATAGGTTCTGGCCCCAGCAGACCGAGACATCCTACAAGAGCTGTTTTTGGATTTCCTCTGACTAAGTCATCTAGACATTGGAATTTGACGCTTGTCACATTAACTATAGTTACAATATCTATTTACAAAGGCACCTGGAAATGGGTGAAATATATGGGGCCGCAGGAGAACATTTGATGTGTTGTAAGGAGGGAAAAAAGAATACAGGCAAATGTTTGGATTTGAACGACTTTGACAATGGCCAAGTTGCAATGGCTACATGACTGTATACATCTTTTTTCTGTTGGTGGAAAAAGGGCGACCTGCTCAATATTAGGTAGGTGGTCATAAAACTATGGTTGACCCGTGTATATATTCCTTGCAGGGCTTTGAACTAGCTTTGCTGTCCTAGCTAAATGTACTACATAAACTCACCAGAGGCACCAAAGAGCTTTGTTACTTCCTTACAAACTTTATTCTTTGTCAAATATATCTCTATGCACATAAAAATAGCCATCAGACCGCATGTGCTGTAGAATTGATCCAAGGAGTCATTAAAGACATGGATTCACTTAGATTCATTTATCAAGAACATTTTCCACTTCAGATGTAATTCTTGATTGTGTGACCATAGGGAAAGCCAAGTGACTCTAAAGCATCATGTCTTACCTGTGATGGTGTCTCCTTGTTTATAGCTGCTGGTGTCCACTGTAACAGCATACGGAGGCGTACTAGTCTGAGCTGAGCTTCCGTGAGAAGGAGTCAAGTTATCACAACTAGATAGAACTTGACCATTGGGGAAACATTCACACACCCACAAACACCCCAGGAGCAGAGGAATCACTCTCATCTACACAGACAGGTAGAGATAAGGGATCAGGATCAAAACAGCAGCGACGTGATGATTAACAAAGGCAAAGTTTTGGTTAACTTTTCAGGTATCTGTTATGTTATGACTGAGCGCGCGTAGTGTTAACACGCTGGGTGGTTATACAGAGAACCCTTACGCAGGGTGTCAGAGGAAAGGTTGTGTGTGTGAGCTGTGGGAGTTGTTCAGGTTGTTTTCCCCATTTGGAGATAACGTGGGTTTATTAATGAAACTAAATACACTTGAGCACAAATGCTAACACAAAACTAATCCTTATCTTTTCTCTTTCTTTTATAAGTACAGTTGTCTTTTCTCTGTTTCTTTTTGTTTTCTTTTCAGCTGTACCGGAGCAACACTCCACAACCTGGCGCTTCCTAAAAACGTCCGCACGCCTATTGCTTGGTCTTGGGGTCTTATATAGACATGCGTCCAGGTGTCATGCATTCTTCCTAATTGCCATTATGGGAGCGTTGCCTAGTAACAGCATGAGGGTGCTGCATGACGGTGGAGCAACTGACCGCGGGTTTGCCTGTCGCAAAACCCACGACGTTCAAGTATTCCCAAAAGTTTGACATTGCATTGGCTTCCAGCAAAATCTCACGTTGATTTTTAAACACAGCTACTGACGTATAAAGCACTAAATGATCTGGCGGCGCTGTACCTGAGAGAACTGCTAGTGTCGTACGATCCGCTACGCCTGCTGTACTTCAATCGAAGGATGCAGGCTGCTTGTCAGTACTGCATACTGTATTATGAAGATTATAGCTGGGGGGGAAACTTTTTTTTTACAAAGCCCCAGAGTTGGAATGGAATAGCCTTCCGATTAATGTTCGGGACTCAGGCACAGTCTAAGTCCCGAACATTATTCATTTAACCTATAATTTTTGTAAATAGATTTGCCTTAGGTAAAGGAGCAGATCTGCAGGACTCATAGAGTATTATGGTGAACTGGTATGTTTAGATGCTGTCCTCACCACTATTATTAAGAGTTGCAAACTGGACTCGATATTAATTTAAACACATCATCTGTTACATTAAACTTCCAGCTGATTAATACATAGTATGAATGCAAAACAGTCCATTATCACCCGAATAAGGGTGGGTTCTCTGTTGAGTCTGGTTCCTCTCAAAGTTTCTTTCTCTTGCTATCTCAGGTGAGTTTTTCCTCACCACCATTGCCTTCAGCTTGTTCATCAGAGACATTCGGACAAGTCTGATTTATACACATTTTCTCACATTTCATGCATATTTTAAAGATTCTGTAAGGATGTTTTGTGACAATGACCATTGTTAAAAGCGCTATACAAATAAAATAAAGCTGAGTAAAAATAACAGTTCATGTTTTCGTTTTCCCTCACTTGTTATTTTACGTTTTAAGTCTTATTTCGACTGTCTACCTTATATTAGTCAGAGCTGGTTAGTCAGTTTGTAATTAAATGATTCCTGCGTTGTAATTGTTTGAATTTCTCAGAATCTGGATAGAGAGAATACATTTTAACCCTTTGATGAACTCTGACATGTTTACAAAATACTGAAGCAGATTTGCATGTACATATATCAATATATTAATAATTTTTTTTAAACATTTTTTCTTTACTCCCAGTGGAAATATTCTGTCATAATCATCTAAAAAAAGCTTTAAACTGTATCACTGCCCTGCACTGTCAGCATGTTAAACACTTTTAAGCCTAAAATGAAACATTATAGTTATAGGACATAGTATATCATTAATGGTGGCTTGGGTACAAAACGGTTTCTGGCTATTTCAATCCCTGAACTATTCAACCAATTCCTTTCACCAATCATCACAGAAAAAAACAAACAACAGAAGAAAACGGTTTGTCAAAACAGTCCAAAGACATCCTCATGAGTGTTAAGTGAAGCTGCTTTCAGTTTACACACAAGTCTGTACAGAGATCACAAACTGAAATCTAATCGATTTCAATTTGTCCTGCCAGGACAAACAAATTAGCTCTTATTTAGAGCCAGATCTCTATTTACAGTGCATTCAAAATTAATATAAAAATAGTGACCTACTGTACCTTAAAGGCTATAATACAGACCTACATATAATTGGATTTATTATTATTATTGCTTGTTTTTTTTTACAATCTAAAACAATTTTGTGTTTTACTTGTGAGTGTCTAAAAAATACTAATTATATTAAAAAATAAATATATATTGTATTTTTTTACGTTTAAAAATCACATGCATATATCATGTTTTAGTTAAGATTTAACATCTGAAATCATATAATGAAAAATAGTAGTTAATGAATGAGTAAGTATGTAAATAAATAAATGTAAACCTAAATGTAACTTGTTTAAAGTAAAAAAAAAAAGTATCCAAAATGATTTTTGAACAAATAACCTAATTATCCAAGTGCCGAAATGTACATGTCGCTTGTAAGTAAATAAATAAATGCAACTAAACCTACAGTTGTCTGTGGTTCATAAACAATCAAACAATCACAACTTTT
>QNUK01001562.1:0-25000 GCA_013621035.1 Clarias magur
TAGACGTTTCCCTTATACCACAGAGTGGCTTCTGATTAAGGATTAATTGCTTTTCTGTTAATGCAGTTTTTCATCCACTGGTTTTGAATGGTATTAAACACTGTTTGGAAATTTCATTTTAAGTCCCGTTAAAGATTTTGCTATGTTGATGTTGTTGCTATTGCTTTAATGTTTTGTTTTCGTTGTTCATTTTATTGAGGTTGTTTGATGGCGTACCAAGTAACAGCACCTGTTACCAAGTTACTAAACCTGAAGAAATATGCTAATTAACGTACAACAGTCACTGAGTATTTTATTCCTCTCACACTAAAGCAGCGTCACAATGTTGTATAGAGATGTATAGATACTGTATGTACCTCCCGTCTCTGCAGTAATCACTTCTAAGTCCTCCTGAATCGCCTGAATTGTTTTATTTATTCCTAAGTTGAGCCTCACAGCTCACTAGCGTCATATGAGACACACAGACAAATACACACACACACACACACACACATTGATTGTTATAATAATAATAATAATAATAATAATAATTCCATTTGTAAGTCTTATCTGCCTTTTTTATACCAATCACACATGGTGTTTACATGGTAATTTTAAAGACGTGCACTAAGACCCAGCAGGGGAGACGATTACCCACAATTCCGCAGCACAAGAGAGAGAAAAAAACGTTGACTCAGTTGTGGTCACCTGACGCTCGGCATCAAAACAAGAAGCATGTGCGTGATACATGATACTCGGCACTCGTAAACCAAGACTTGTTCGTTTTTCAAGTCAAAATTTATTAAAAATCTTTGCTCGTCTTCCAGAACACTCACAAACCGCATTACTTGCAATCTGAGGTTCCACTGGTATGTGAAATGTAACATGTGAAATTTTTGTCTCAGAGCTGTTTTCCACTGTATTGGACTGTGAACTCTGTTTTGTTGAGGATTTTCTGAAATTAGGATTATTCTCCATCAGGACAGACATTTTCTCTCATTGTGCTCCCGGACTGATTTTTGGAAACCGGTGAGGCCGACTCATTTCTCCCACACCAAACACACACACACACACACACACGCACACACACACACACACACACACACAATATACCAGACATTTGTGTAGGATGTGTAGTGTGTGTGTGTGTGTGTGTGTGTGTGTGTGTGTGTGAGAGATGTATAGATACTGTATGTACTGTATGTATAATATCATAGAGAGACAGGGCTGTAAAATAAGAGTTTTCTTTCGGTTTTTATTCCTTATCTGATGTCCTAGTGGACTCTAACCCCGCTCTCTCTCGCTCTCTCTCTCTCTCTCTCTCTCTCTCTCTCTCTCTCTGCTCGCTTGGAAGAGAAGGAATGAAAAGGACAAACAAACAGGTAAATAAATATTTAAAGGATGAATATACTGTAGCTTTAGCTGTCAGATTTTCTTTCTATAAATATAACAATATGTAGTGATGTAGAAATTAATGTGTGTAATTTATGAATACACAGCTGTATTTCTTGAAATAAACTAACACATCATTTCCTCATTAGATAACACATAGTGTATGACTGTGTAGTCTTATACATTCTTATAGATGTACACATTTAGTATTATTATTATTATTATTATTATTATTATTATTATTATTTACAGCCATGCTTCTGATCTACATTGCATCATTTCTCGTCTGTTCTGCAGCAGGTAATTTATTTGTGTGCAGTTTGTACGTGTCATTGTTGCACTACAGAAAAGATTTAACAGAATTTTATTCTAAATTCGGACAACAAATTTAACACAACCATGTTTACTGACATCAGGTTTAACTAAAGACATTTTGACATTGAGTTGCAAGATGTTTTCTTAATTGTAGTTTACATTAAGCAGTTTTTAAATTCAAATTAGATTCATTAACTTGGTTTAGATAAACAGATCGATAAAAAACAACTTATTAATTAAGCTCTGGGTAATCCTCCAGAAAAATATTTTCCTATTCATGAACAATCTCAAAAGGACAAGGAAAGAATGCTTTCAGAACCTGGTTAAATTTCTACTCTTTAATATTTCACTGGACAATTTAGGGCTCTTGGCTTCCTGCAATGGTTCTACTTAACATCTTTTTTCAGATAGGGAAAAGGTTATGGGTTTCTACATGGAGCATTTTAAGGGTTAGCTTAAGGCTAACTGAAGAACATTAAATTAGAAATTCAACCCTTAAGGAACCCTTGAAGAACACATCTGGGTGTGTGCATGTTCCAAATTTCTGGTCATAATTTTCTTGTTAATTGAAAGTTTACCGCAAACATCAAATCAGGTTCTATCACTGTATGTTTCTGGAAATAATAGATTTTTGATGGTTCGTTGTATAATTAAGAGTTCTTACCTTTGTAAATGGTTCTTCTTGGCAACATAAGTTGTAGGATTCTGCATGGAACCTTCGAGATTCCTTTGAGAGAAATAATAAAACAGTGAACTCTTATTACTATTCTATTCAATATGTATAACCTGATTTTAACTTGGTACCGGTTCTGATCTGATGTTTAAATTGAACAGTTTGCCAGAAGTTGTGAGTTAAATAATATTTTCATGTACTTTCATTCAATCACTCAGAGTTCTCCCTGGTCGTCCCTAACACTTCAGTGTCAGCACAGTTGGGTTCTTCAGTTGTCCTGCCCTGCAGTCTTTCTCCACCTTTAAACACCAGAACTTTTGAAGTCCAGTGGTACAAGAACAAGGACTCTGAAAGGACGGTTCTGCTCCACAAAGCTGAAAATTTGCAGGAGACCGAGAGAGATGCCAGGTACAAGGACAGAGTGTCTGTGATCGGGGAACTGGAGAAAGGGGACGTCTCATTGGAACTGAAGAACGTCACGGTGGCAGATGAAGGAGAATATGTGTGCTTTGTTCAGAGCATCATTTGGTATGAGAGGGGCAGCGTGAACCTGGCTGTAAATGGTAAGAGGAAGAAGAATATCCCTTCTTTATTTATCTTTTTGAAAAATCCACCAACATTAAGCTTCTGGAGTAATGGTTTAAATAATAGTAATTGCTCTTAATCTTCTCCTCAGCACTGGGTTCTCCTGTAGTTGTCTCATCTGCGGATGCTGGAATATTAACATCTCAAATACTGATGGTGAACGTGACCTGTACATCAGGTGGATGGTCACCAAAACCCACACTCACCTGGAGAGACAGCGCAGGACGAGAACTCCCAAACAGCCAGACTCACTACAGAACTGGTATCTGATCTAATACCACCTGCATTGATCATCAACCAGTCCAGTGTTTATTAGAGTTTAATACAGAAAAAGAACAATTGGATTGTTTTTAACAGAAAGATATATTTAAATGTATATAAAAATGTAATATTAAACCAAAATCATTAGACCTTTTGGTAAATTAAAAAAGTTTTAGAAAACAGACAATTATTAGGAATTCTCACTAACATAAAGTATGTGAGTCTGATTGTTGTGTCTCTCTCTCAGACTCTGAAGGTTTGGTGAGTGTGAGCTCGTGGCTGCTTGTGTCTCCGTCTCAGTCAGACTGGATCTCCTGTACTGTGGGTTTAAACCATCAGGAAGTGAGAGAGAGCAGAATTGTTCCACTCAGAGGTAAGAAATCAGACGTCAGAACTCTGTACCACTCAGGAGCCATAAAGTAAGAACTCATGACCTGCTGAAGCCCTGTGTATCCCATCATGCTCAGATCTGATCGGAAACAGTAAAATAAAGACAGTTCCCCAAAAGCATGGACATATAATCTTCAAATAAAACATAACATTTTAAACTGCTGATGATCTTTTGTCAGGATTCTGGAAGGCGTTTATCTCGACTCTGGTGCTGTCATTAATTATCATCATCACCTTCGCAGTTCTTCTGATTTTATCCAGAAAAGGTTTTCATGAAATATCCAGTCTTGTCTAATATAAAGAGATGAACATTAATGTTCCCTCATAGGATAATGAAATAAACATATATATATATATTTTTTAAACAGATTTACTCCCGCACTGTTCATTTCATAAAAATGCAAAAGCAGCAGGTAACATTAATTCTTCTTCACTGTACTAACATCAGAGAACAACTCAGAATTTTACATTTTAATTGTTTCCACTCAATTGTAGTAATCATTATTTCTTCAATTTCTATCACACAGTTAACTCTCATGAGTCTTTACAACCAGAGACACTTCCTCTCAACGCAAAATGGAACACCAAGCAAGGTCAAGCAAGCTTTTTACTGTGCCACTTCTCCATTTATTTTGATCATTAGTACATTACAGTTACAAAAATAACAGATTTGTCTTAACTGTCACAAACCGCTGTTATTCTTTTTTTTTTGCCCCACGCTGTCATGTCTCTCTACACATGGTCAAGTTTTCCCATGCCTCTACACCGCCCCTCCCACACACAAATAATTTCTCCCACCATTTAAGGAAGCGTAGCGTGGTGTGTCTGCTTTTGGGTCCCATCAGCCTGCCCGACCCTCTCTGCCCACGTGACAGAATAATTCGGCCAGACAATGAACCCAGCAGACCTTGGCTGCCTGAAGTCTGCCCTGGAGAATCAGGGCGCCCTCCTTGGATCACACTAACGGGATCTTCAGTCAGTCTCTCAGACCCTGGCATCTGTCTCGGATTCCCTTGCTAGACTTACAACCCAAGTGCAACAGCGACATACGACCACCTCTCTAGCTGCCACAGCAATCCCACCACCAGAACCATGCCTTCCTCTACCTCAGGTTTATGATGGTGAGCCAGCCACCTGCCACTCCTTCCTCGCTGCCTCTTGAACTGCAGGCCTCGATTTTTCCCACAGGACATTCTAAAGTGGCTTATGCCATTATTCTGCTGACTGGGAGAGCAAGGGAGTGGGGAATGGCAGTATGGGATGCTCACGACGACTGTTGCTCTAGCTTTGACATGTTCAGTAAGGAGATGAGGAGAGGCTTTGACTGCTCATCCTCTGGCCGAGAGGCTGCTGGAGAAAAACTAAGGCTTCGCCAAGGGCCTCGCTTGGCTTATGACTATGCCATTGATTTTCGCACCTTGGCGGCCTCCTGCAATTGGAACAAACATGCCTTATTTGACGCCTTCCTGGAATGGCCTTTCTGAGACCATCAAGAATGAGCCAGTTTCCAGGGAGCTACCCTCTGTTCTAGACGGGCTCATGGACCTCGCCAGTCACGTTGATGCTCATATTCGCTTCTGACGTGACCGAAGACAGACAGTCAGCCAGCCTCCTCCATGCCGCCCTACTCCTCCATACCCATTCACTCTTCAATGCCCTCATACCTCTCCTGAGGAACCCATGCAGATAGGTAGAAGCCACCGCGAGGCCATGCTTTTATTGTGGACAAGCAGGTCATTTCCTTAAAGACTGCCCGCTAAAAAAGTAAACCCTCCAGTTAAGTTAGGAATTCCAAGTTAGGAGAGCTCCAATCACAAAAACCTCCCTGACACACGTTTGTTTTGCTGTCACCCTCATCCATGACAACAGGCCCAATGCCATGCAAGTCTTGATTGACTCCGGGGCAGATCGGAACCTAGCTTCAACACAGTAATGAACTTGAGAATTCTTCTGAGCCCTTCTTTCTCGGTGCGAGTGGTAGATGGCAGCAGCCTCCCTCCCATTATGCACCAGACTACTTCAGTGACATATTTTTGGGAACCACGTGGAGGACATTTCCTTCTTTGTCATCAACAGCCCTTATTCCAAAATTGTTCTCGGCCACCCCTGGCTTACTCTTCACAACCCCCACATTAACTGGGTCAAGAACACTATCCTGGGCTGGAGTCCCTTTTGCCTTGCATTCTGCCTCTGTTCAGCTGCTACCCATTCCCCACCACCTGTCGAGGACGATGAACATCTTGATCTTTCTAACATTCAATCAGATTACTTTGATCTCACTTCCTCCTCACCGACCTTATGATTGTGCGATAGACCACCTCCCAGGCACCACACCCACCAGGGGATGGCTTTATTCACTTAGCTCGTTTGAAAGGGAAGTCATGAACCGCTACATCACTGAGTCTCTTGCCGCAGGCATCATTCGTCCATCTTCCTCCCCTGCGGTAAAAAAAGATTATTTGTGCCGAAGAAGTCTTCTGTATCCTGTTTCAATGACTACCGCCCTGTTGCACTCACACCCATCATCATGAAGTGCTTCGAGTGGCTCGTCATGAGACACATCAAGACCCTGCTGCCCCCCTCACTGGACCCCTTGCAGTTCATGTATCGTTCTAACCGTTCGATGGACAACGCCATCTCCACCACACTCCACCTGGCACTGTCACATCTTGACAAGAAAGACACTTATGTCAGAATGCTGTACATAGATTTCAGTTCAGTATTCAATACAATCATTCCCCAACACCAGATCGGGAAGCTGAGCTTGTTGGGCCTGAACACCTACCTCTGTAACTGGATCCTGGACTTTCTGACCGAAAGACCTCAGGCAGTGCGGATCGGGAACTACACCTCCAGCACCACCACACTGAGTACTGGGGCCCCCCAGGGCTGCGTGCTCAGTCCCCTGCTGTTCACACTGCTGACTCATGATTGTGTAGCGACACACAGCTCCAATCATATCATCAGGTTCGCTGATGACACAACCGTGGTGAGTCTCATCAGCAAGAACGACGAGTCAGCGTACAGAGAGGAAGTGCAGAGGCTAACGGACTGGTGTAAAGACAACAACCTTTCTCTGAATGTGGAAAAGACAAAAGAGATGATTGTTGACTTCAGGAGGACACGGAGCGATCACTCTCCGCTCAGCATCGACGGCTCTTCTGTGGAGATTGTCATGAGCACAAAATTCCTGGGCGTCCACCTGGAGGAGAACCTCTTCTGGTCCCTCAACACCAGCTCTCTGCATAAGAAAGCCCAACAACGTCTTTTCTTCCTGAGAAGGCTGAGAAAGACACAGCTTCCACCACCGATCCACACCACCTTCTATAGAGGAACCATCGAGAGCATCCTGAGCAGCTGCTTCACTGTCCGGTTTGGGAATTGTACCATATCGGACCGCAAGACCCTTCAGTGGATAGTGAGGACAGCTGAGAAGATCATCACGATCTCTCTCCCTTCTATCGGAGACATTTACACCACACGCTGCATCCGCAAAGCCACCAGCATTGTGGCTGACTGGACACACCCCTCACACTCACTCTTCACCCTTCTGCCATCTGGAAAAAGGTACCGAAGCATTCAGGCACTTACATCCAGACTGTGAAACAGTTTTTACCCACAAGCCAGCCTTCTCCTCAACACAAAAGGACTGGACTGATAAAACATAAACACCCACACACCTCAGTACTGAAACGTGTTACATTGTTGTGTTATTTTGTTGTGTTATCATGTAGCTCTTGTTTGCAGAATTGCACATGCACTTTGTTGTTGTCCAGTGTTGTCTCTTCTAGTATAAAAATTGATAGCTTAGGTTAACTTGAAAATGTAAAATCTGCATTGGTAATTTATGTTGTGTTGTAAATTTATGTCGTTTGCATGTATGTAGCACCTTGGTCTTGGAGGAACGTTGTTTCATTTCACTGTGTACTGAACTGTATATGGTTGGAATGACAATAAAGCCTCCTTGACTTGACTTGACTTGACTTGATGTGACCCATGCACCAGAAATAAGAGCAACAGGCCCACAGCCGGCCTCCTTAGACCACTCCCAGTTCCTCACCGCCCTTGGTCACACATTGCCATCGACTTTGTCACTGGACTACCCAGCTCCAATATCGTTTTCCAAAGCCGCCCATTTTGGGCCACTCCCGGGACTCCCTTCCGCCAAAGAGATGGCTGAGTTACTTATTCTTTATGTTTTTCTTCACCATGGTCTCCCCACTGACATTGTGTCAGATTGAGGTTCACAATTGATGGCACAATTTTGGAAAGCCTTCTGCAAACTATTTGGTACCACTCCAAGTCAGGCACCTACAGACGAATGGCCAAACAGAGAGAATGAATCAAGAGTCGGAGACTGCTCTTCGATTTATGATGTCTCAGAATCCAACCTCTTGGAGCAAATTTCTCCCTTGGGTTGAATATGACCACGACTCCCTCCCAACCTCCTTCACGGGCCTGTCTCTGTTTCAGTGCTGCCTGAGCTATCAGCCATCCTTGTTTCCTTCACAGGAGGAGGAGATCACAGTTCCATCTGCCCAACTCTTTGTTCGCCGTTGCAAAAAGAAGCTGGCTACACGCGAGAAGACAACTCCTCCAGTCAGCCAAAATTTATACAGATCAAGCAGATCGGCGCTGTTCCGCAGCCCCAAGGTATCGTACTGGCCAATGAGTCATGTTATCCACGAGGGACGTTCGCATAAAGACAATTTCCCGTAAACTCTCACCCAGGTTCATTGGACCTTTCACCATCATCAATCTCTCATCTGTAAAATAAGCCTTGCCTTCCACCATGCATCGCATCAACCCAACTTTTCACATTTCCCAAATCAAACGTCTGATCTCCAATCCGCTGTCATGTCTGTCTACATGCGGTCAACTTTTCCCACGCCTCCGCACTGCCCCTCCCACACACCGGTTCCCCATTCACAAATAATTTCTCCCGGCATGCCGTATTATTGCGTGCTCCACAGCCCAGTTCTCTGACGTTTATTTTCTATAATTCATATGTATCTCGACCAAGTATTTCGTTTATGGTTTTCGCTTATCTCTCACCGCTTCGGATTTGTTTGACCTGGCTCTGATTGTTTCATGGACACTGACTCACGTTTCGCCCTCTCCGACGTCGCTATCGTCTACCGATTCAACTTCGTTTGATTTGGCTTTGATTGCTTCATGGGTACCGACTTTCGCTTTACCTTTCGACTTCTAGCTAGCTCGTCACCTCCGGATTCCACACACCAAGACACCCACAGGTGAACTGACTCTGACTTTCGCTTTCACAGACCCGGGTTTATTAGAATCCACTTCTGTTTTTTCATGTCACAACGGCACTCAACTGCGACTGCTCACATCAAAGTTTACTGCTGGATCTCACTGCATTAAAACATCAGAGCTTTGCCTCAGAGTTGCTCCGCTAGCCTCCATGCCCATTTTAGCCTCCACGCCTCTCCAGTGTTTTACTATACAGGTGCATCACAGGCAAAGTGACACTAAGCACTGCTCATCCCTTCTCCAGCACTTTCATGATTAAAAGCTATCAAGACTGTGTGGTGTGTCTGCTTTTGGGTCCCATCAGCCTGCCCGACCCTCTCTGCCCACAAGACACTTAACATAGTTTATTGTGTACTTATAATAAGAATCATAGGCAAAAATATTTTTGTTAACAAATTGCATAAAATAATGCCAACATTGTTGAATCTATGCCAACATTGAATTTATTCCTTATATGTACAATGGAATGCTTCATGTCATGTGTCCTTTCACAGGTATCAGTTTACTAGATACAGCTCCAGGACTGACAGAAAAGAGAGCAACTTGGCAAGACAAATATAAAGGTTCATCAGCCCTTATTCTTGTTTTGTTTTTAATATCTTTTGACTTGTACGTCTCACAATGTAAATTAACTTTATAATTATTTGTTTTAATCAACAGCGAGTCTCACACTGGATCCATCAACAGCTCCTAAATGTCTGAAAGTCTCCAGGGACGGGAAAAGTGTTTCCTGTGAAAAACCAAACAGTAAATCTGAGTGTAAATTTCCTCATGTTGTGAGTAAAGAGGAGCTCGGCTCAGGACAGCACTACTGGGAGGTGATGGTCTGGGATAAAACATCAAAGGCACAGCCGAAATCATCATGGTGTGTAGGAGTGACTCAGAAACCCCACTGTGAGAACGTCCTCAGAGCTCTGTGTTATGAAGAAGGCACTGGGTTATACACGAATACTGATGATTTAAAAAAATTAACCTGTGGATATAACATGACCAAATTAGGGCTGATTTTAAACTGTGAAAGGAACTTTCTTTCCTTTTATAATGCAGATAAAATCCCTCATAATCATCTCTACACATTTAATGACATCCCACAGGGCAGGTATTACGCGTTACTCAGTCCAGGAGTGAAAGATGATCATCCTGTTAGAATTCTAAATCAGGACTGAAATCTCAGAGTCAGTTAAACCAGTGCATTAAGTCCAGAGGTTTGTTGTGAGGTTCAGCAGGTAGAACTTCCTGTGACTAAAAGAAACCTAATGAGATCAGAGAACCGTATTCACACTACACGAGCTGTATCAGTATTTACACAGGGAGACTCACGCGTGTTCACGTTCAGGTTACAAAACCGATTGAGTGGATGTTCACACACGACTGGTGTGTAGTTCACACTGAAGTGTACGATTTCAGCATTAACTCCTGTACAATCAGAGTCTATAATAATCACTGCACTGTCTGGGGATTATATAGGAGTAATGTCTGTAATGTTGCGTCATGCATATTTTAATGCTTTCAATATACAACTATGCATCCAAATAGTATATATATATATATTTTTTTTTTTTTTCCCCATGTCTCATGATTTTGTAAAGAGAAATATTTAACATGTACTGTATTTGTTTTTCTGTAGAACCTGAATAAGTGTGTAATGATACAGTATACAGTTGGTTATCTATTTCTATTGAATGTTCAGCACAGAGAGGCTTTTACTGAGATTTCTTTTCATTCATTTTTCATTCATTTGAGTGATATTGAATGCTGTCTTGAAACTTTCATTTTATGTCTCACTAAATACTGAACTATGGTTTTGCTATAAATTGATTTTTGTTATAGTTGTTGATTTTGTTTAAATTGTGGTGTAATATTTAAATTGTGCGGACCCCAGGAAAAAGGGGCTATTTAGGTAACAGCTAATGGGGATCTTAATAAATAAATAAATAAATAAATAAAATAAATAAAAATACAGTTCTGTCTCCTTTCAGTGTTCTGGGGTCGATCCATTTTCAGCCTTATTAATTTTGTACTGTTTAATTTGTTACAGATTGTACTGTACGGTAATTCTAATTAATATCAGTAAATTACTAATACGATTGTATCAACACATTAGAAATAAATATCTCAATGATTTAATCAACATGATTTTTAGATCTTAAATCAGATAAGAACAAGAATGAATCAACAGTTATACAAACTATAAATCAACTGAAGTTACTCAAGATAACGATTAGAGAAGAAGAATATGCTGAAGCCAACCACACAGATGGATCCCAGTTCTGGACACCACACACAACATTTGCACAACATTAAGAAAACAAAGCTCTACGGGTTATTTATTTCAAACATCATGCTAGCTAACACAATGTCGGAGAGGTAGGGTTAAACAGTAACCGTTGTCTTTCGGTTTCTGTTCCTTATCTTTCTTCCTAGTGGACTCTAAACCCTCCCTGCTTCCTGAACAGTGTCTACTGGGACGAAAATCAAGGCGTGAAAAGGACAAAACGAACAGGTATATAAGTATTTAAATGGGGAATATACTGTAGCTTTAGCGGTCAGATTTTCTTTACATAAATATAACAATATGTAGTGATGTAGAAATGAATAAGTGTGTAATTTATTAGTATACAGCTGTGTAGAAAAATGAACACGCCATTTCCTCATCAGATAACAAGTAGCGTATGACTGCATGGTCTTACACGTTCTAATAGATTCATACATTTTTCATCATTTATTATTATTATTATTATTATTATTATTATTATTATTATTATCATTTACAGCCATGCTTCTGATCTACATTGCATCGCTTCTCGTCTGTTCCGCAGCAGGTAATTTATTTATGTGCAGTTTGTACGTTTCGTCGTCACATTACAGACTTCAGACCTAAAAAAAAATGTAAAAAATAATCAGGATTTTATTTTAAATTCAAACAACAAACTTAACAAAATATGTTTACTGGCATCAATTTGAATTAAATCTGAACTTAATCGGTTTTTAAAGCGTCATTAATTTGGTTTAGACAGACAGGAATGCTTTTGAAACGCATTCTGAAAGGGAAACACTTATTGCGTGGATTTAGTTCTCACACATTCGTACTAACATTTTCGTGTATTTTCTTTCGATCACGTCTCTCACTCAGAGTTCTCCCTGGTCATCCCTAAATCCTCAGTCTCAGCGCAGTTGGGTTCTTCAGTTGTTCTGCCCTGCAGTCTTTCGCCACCTTTAAATGCCAGAACTTTTGAAGTCCAGTGGTACACGAATAAGAACTCTAAAAAAACAGTTCTTTTGCTCTACCAAGACCTGAGTGTGCAGGAGATCATGGAAGATGCCAGGTACAGGGACAGGGTGTCTCTGATCGGGGAACTGGAGAAAGGGGACGTCTCATTGGAACTGAAGAACCTCACGGCGGCAGATGAAGGAGAATATGTGTGCCGTGTTCAGAGCATCAGTTGGTATGAGAAGGGCAGCGTGAACCTGGTTGTAAAAGGTACAAGAAAGTTCTCTTTATCATAGTCCCATTATAATTACAATTTTTTATTAATTAGGTGTGTGTGTGTGTGTTCAAACTAAAGTTTGAAGTCACAGTTCATGGTAATCTTTCTACATTCTGCTTTAGCACTGGGTTCTCCTGTTCTCATCTCATTGGCGGATGCTGGAATATTAACATCTCAAGTACTGATGGTGAACGTGACCTGTACATCAGGTGGATGGTCACCAAAACCCACACTCACCTGGAGAGACAGCGCAGGACGAGAACTCCCAAACAGCCAGACTCACTACAGAACTGGTATCTGATCTAACACCACCTGCATTGATCATCAACCAGTCCAGGGTTTATTATAGAGATAGAGGAGATGAAAGCTTGTTCTTTTAGTGTTCCTTAGTTATGTATAAAAGGAGCGGTCAAAAGTATTACACATTCAAAACATTCTGGTTTAGACCACGCCCACTTCCAGTTTGAATTCAAATACTGGTACAGACAGTGACATGGACAATATATAATTTTTTTAAATTAAGTCAAAATCAACAAGTCTTGAGATTTGGTTTGAAAATTATTTTGGAAAACACACAATTATTTGGAAATCTCAATTACATAAGCAATATGCGGTAAACGATGTATTAAGATTTCCCTCCTTTTTCTGTCTGGCTCTCTCAGACTCTGAAGGTTTGGTGAGTGTGAGCTCGTGGCTGCTCGTGTCTCCATCTCAGTCAGACTGGATCTCCTGTACTGTGGGTTTAAACCATCAGGAAGTGAGAGAGAGCAGAATTGTTCCACTTAGACCTCAGTCTCAGGACTCAGAAGGTAAGAACTTCTCACCAACCAAATCCTGTAGCTGTATATCCCATCATGCTCAGATCCAGCCAGAAGAATAAAGTAAAATAAAGTTCCGAAAATCTTGGAGGAAGTTTCAGTATGATCTCATCTTCTTCACAAAAACTAAGCATTTTAAACTGCTGCTGATGATCTTTTCTCAGGATTCTGGAAGGAAGCGTTCGTCTCGACACTGGTGCTGTCGTTAACTATCATCATCATCTGCACGATTCTTCTAATTTTATCCAGAAAAGGTATTCACGAAATATTTAGTCTCATCTGTTCTGGGGTGTCGTCTGGACAGCCACACCGCAAGATGTTTTAATATTAATAAGAGCCCTAACGCAGGGCTTTAGAGGGGGGGGGGGTCAATAAAATAGGAGTATAATAATAATAATAATAATAATAATAATAATAATTTTTATTTCTATAGCGCCTTTCCAGAGCTCAAGGACACTTGAGATAATACAAACAGACATTATGTCGAGGAGAAAAAAAAAAAGACCTAAGAGACAAACATGCAGAGGACAGGTGGTTTAAATCAAAGTGGTTCAGTTTAACGTATCAAAGGTGTAACATTCAGAAAACAAGTGAGTTTTGAGTGAAGATTTAAATACTGAGATGTTATTAACAGAACGGAGAGAGTGTGGTAGAGAATTCCAAAGTTTGGGTGCAATAACACTAAATAATCTACCCCCCCCTATTGAAGAGAGGCGGTACCGAGGGACAGCAAGAAAGCCAGGATCAGGAGAACGTAGTGAGCGCGTCGGGATGTAGGGGACAAGCAGTTTGAAAAGATAAGAGGGAGCCAGGCCATTTAAAGATTTAAAAACAAGGACAGGAATTTTGAATATAATGTGGTAGACAACTGGGAGCCAGTGGAGATCAAACAAGATTGGGGTTCTATGAGCAGAGCGTTTGGTATGAGTCAGTATTCTAGCTGCAGAGTTTTGAATATATTGTAATCTGGAGATGGAACTGGCAGGTAGACCAATGAAGAGGGCATTACAGAAATCAATGCGTGATGAGATGAATGCATGGATGATAGTTTCAGCATTTTTGGTACTGATGAAAGGACGCAGTTGGGCAATACAACGTAAATGGAAGAATGCAGATTTAGTGACCGATTTAATGTGAGACTGAAAGGAGAGTGTTGAGTCGAAGATAACTCCTATTGCAGGGGTGGCCAAGTTCGGTCCTAGAGAGCCGCAATCCTGCAGAGTTCAGATCCAACCCTAATCAAACACAGCTGAACAAGCTAACTAAGGCTACTGGCAGGAGAGTTTTTTTTTTCAGGGCTGGATGGAGCTGAACTCTGCAGGATTGCGGCTCTCTAGGACCGAACTTGGCCATCCCTGTCCTATTGTCTATCCGATTTTTGACAGAAGTAGATGTATTGATGTGAGAGCCAGCAATCTCACAGGTGAAATTGGTGGAAATGTTCCTGGTAAGTGCTGGGGTTCCAGTCAAAATAATCTCAGTTTTGTCCATATTAAGTTTCAGAAAATGTACGTTATGCCAATCTCTAATGTCCTTCACGAAGGCAGAGATTTTGTCAATTTGGGCAGATGTAATAGGTGTGCAAACAGAATGAACTTGAATGTCGTCGGCATAAAAGTTAAGACCATGATGATGAAGCATCAGATTGACTGGGATTGTGTAAATTGTGAATAATAGTGGGCCAAGAACAGAGCCCTGGGGAACACCTCGCTTCAGGGGGACGGTAGGTGATCGAAAATCCTTAACAGAAATGTAGAATTGTCTATCTGAGAGATAGGAAGAAAACCAAGAAAGAGCGAGTATGGGTGCTTATGCTAATGATACGCATGGGAAGACCTTCCCGTTTAGAGATAGCATGGGATTATTAATTAAGGAAGTAAAAGGACACCAAAAGAAAACTGAAAACCCCAAATAAACAGAGCTCCGCTGTCTACGTGAGAACGGATGGTACTCTGGAAACTAAAACAGAAACTTAAGATCCTCTCTGGGTCTTCGTCCTTTCTTTCTTTCTTTCTTTCTTCCTTTCTTTCTTTCTTTCGCCCTGATACATACCGTTCCTGCTGAGGTATCAAACCCCTTAAATAGACACGGCGCCAGGTGCGGCGTATCCAAGCTGATTGCACCATTGCCACGCCTTTGCCTGTTCAGATCTCCGTGGGGTAGCAGCCTGCAGATCTGCCTGTTCTGAACAATTTACGCGCAGTTTTGTTCCTCAGAAGACTCGCATTGTTGCATTATCTAATATAAAGAGATGGATATTAACGTTTCCTCATAGCATGATAAACTATTTTGTCTTTTTTTAAACAGGTTTACTTCGGCACAGTTTATTTCATAAAAATGCAAAAACAGCAGGTAACATTATTGTCCTTCACTGTACTAACCTCAGAGAACAACTCAGAATTTTACATTTTATTTGTTTCCACTCAGCTGTAGTAATCATTATTCCTTCCATTTCTATCACACAGTTAACTCTCACGAGTCTTTACAACCAGAGACGCTTCCTCTTAACACTAAAGAGAACACCAAGCAAGGTAAGTATGTTTGCTCACAACACTGAAGCTTTTTAAACCACTTCTTTTGTTTTGATCATTAATACTTTACAGGAAAAATAACAGATTTGTCTTAAGTGAATAAGTACAGTAGTATGAATAATATTCATTGATGTGTACGTTGTTAGTAACATGATTGTCTTTTAATTTGAACTGGTTTACTCCCTCACTGTTCATCCAACATTAATACTTCTCCTCTGTATACTATACTGTACAACAACTCAGAATAATGCAGTTTACTAATCTGTTGGCTTTGTTCCTTTCCTATCGTGCAGTTAATTCTCATGAATCTTTAAAGACAGAGACGGTTCCCGTTAACACTACAGAGAACATCACGCAAGGTGAGTTTTCCTTATAATGGCACAGAAATTCTTACTAAACCACATCTATTTTGGTTTCAATTATCATTACATTAATAGTGATTTAAAAGAAAAAGGCAATTTTGTTAAATATGGTATTGGTGTTTAGAGCAAATAATTATTTATCTATTAAACGGCATAAATGGTAAAATCATGTTAAAATTGTTGTAGAATTTATTCCATATATATAAAATTAAATGCTCCATGTCATGTTTCTCTTGTCTAATTCCAGAATCTACTGACGAGAAACGAGCCTGGAGAAACAGACATAAAGGTTCAAAAGCCATTATTCTTGTTCCTGTTTCCAATATATACAGTGTGTATAGAAAATAATCATAGAAATGAAGATGAAGTATTATTATATTATATTTTATTATTACACAGTATTTACTCAATGCAACTTTTTACATCTAATTAAAATAAATAAATAAATAAAAAACGGAATTACTGATATGGAAAAAAAAAATCACACCCTCCAAAAATGACTTGTAAACTCTCAACCAGGTGAAGCTAGTCATCTTCTCAATGGCAAACAAGGCTTTTCAGGTTTGGACTTTGCAATATTTGCCCAGTCTTCCAGAACTGACCGTTTGTTCACTGCAGTCTTCAAGTCATTCCACATATTTTCAATGGGGTGTAAGTCTGGGCTCTGACTCAGCCATGCAAGGACATTCAACTTTTCCTGCTTGAACCGCTGTGTGGTTCATTTTGCTGTGTGCTTTGGGTCACTGTCATGTTGGAAGATAAGCCTTGTTCCCATTGACAACTTTCTGGCACATGGCAGCAGACTTTCCACAAGAATTTGATGAACTTTTCCCCCATCCATTTTCCTGCTATCCTCACAAATGTTCCAGTCCCTGCTGCATAACAAAACAAAAAAAAAAAAACAACCCATAACATGATATTATCACCTTCATGCCGTAACGTAGGAATGGTGTTATTTGAATAGTGAACTGTATTGGATTTCCACCAGACATATCATTTGGAGTTCTGGAAATAATTCAATTTAGGTCTCATCTGACCTTCTGCGTTTTTGCAAAGCTCAGTCATGACTGCATGTGGCCTTTCTTGAGAAGTGGCATTTTTCTTGCAACTCTCCCATACAAGCCACATTCGTGGAGAAATTGTGATATTGTTGTCGCATGCACACAGTGACCAGTCTTTGCCATAAATTGCAACTCCAACTGCTTCAGAGTTGCTGTGAGCCTTTTGGTGGCGGCTGGCGATAATTAACATTAATGGACCTCGGACTTTCTCCGCATTAAAAAAAGCGCAGAGTTTAGTCCGGAAGCAAAGAGTCGCGTTGTGACACTAGAGACAGTGGCACATGAGCAGGACAGTGTTACGCGCCCCAGAGACTTTAAAGGCGAGACCGGAATGCCGCCCTTTGATCTCCACGAGAGGAGAGTGTGAAACAGCTGCTTGCGCTCCCGTGTACATCCTGCCTTTGCATCCTCACCACCGAAGAAGAAAAGGCCGCAGAGAGGACTGTGTTAGGGCCCCGGATCCCAACCGATGGACGTCCAGGAGAGACTCCCGTCTGTGGCTAACCCTAGCTTCACAAGTCATTTTTAGGAGCAGAGGATCCTTTTCCAAATCAGTGATTCTGTTTTTTGTTTTTATTCCATTTTTCTGACATGCTTACGGTACAGTATATCTTTCACTTGGATGTTAAATGTAGATAGATAAAAAAATAACTGTGTCTGTCCTAATTTCAGGCTGCAAAGCAACAAAATATAATGATAAATATCAGGGGGGTCTTTTCTATACTCACTGTATTCACAATATAAAATATCTTTAACTGATATTTGTTTTAATCAACAGTGAGTCTGACACTGGATCCATCAACAGCTCCTAGATGTCTGAAAGTCTCCAGGGACGGGAAAAGTATTTCCTGTAAAAAACCAAACAGTAAATCTGAGTGTAAATTTCCTCATGTTGTGAGTAAAGAGGAGCTCGGCTCAGGACAGCACTACTGGGAGGTGATGGTCTGGGATAAAACATCAAAGGCAAAGCGGAAATCATCATGGTGTGTAGGAGTGACTCAGAAACCCCACTGTGAGAACGTCCTCAGAGCTCTGTGTTATGAAGAAGGCACTGGGTTATACCCTAATACTCATCATTCCAATAAAATACCCACTGAATATAACATGACCAAAATAGGGCTGATTTTAAACTGTGAAAGGAACTTTCTTTCCTTTTATAATGCAGATAAAACCTCTCATACTCATCTCCACACATTTAATGACATCCCACAGGGCAGGTATTACGCGTTACTCAGTCCAGGAGTGAAAGATGATCATCCTGTTAGAATTCTAAATCAGGACTGAAATCACAGAGTCAGTTAAACCAGTGCATTAAGTCCAGAGGTTTGTTGTGAGGTTCAGCAGGTAGAACTTCCTGTGACTAAAAGAAACCTAATGAGATCAGAGAACCGTATTCACACTACACGAGCTGTATCAGTATTTACACAGGGAGACTCACGCGTGTTCACATTCAGGTTACAAAACCGATTGAGTGGATGTTCACACACGACTGGTGTGTAGTTCACACTGAAGTGTACGATTTCAGCATTAACTCCTGTACAATCAGAGTCTATAATAATCACTGCACTGTCTGGGGATTATATAGGAGCGGTCTGTAATGTCGTGTCATGCATATTTTAGTGCTTTCAATATCAAGCAGGCATCCACAAAATGCTTTTTCCATGTCTCAAAAAATAAACATGTTTTTGTAAAGAGCAATGTTTAACAAGTACTGTATTCATTTTTATTCAGAACCCGAATAAGTGTGTAATGATACAGAATACACTCACTTGGGGATCTGTTTCTATTGAACTTTCAGCACAGAGAGGCTTTTTATTGAAGATGCCATGGAGCTATGTTGATGCTGTTGCTAATGCTTCCATTTTTTTTTTGTTCTTGTTGATTTTTTTTTTTTAATTGTGATGTAATGTTTAATTGTGGGGACCCCAGGAAGAGGGGCTACTTGGGTAACAGCTACTAGGGATCTTAATAAATCCATAAAATAAATAAATAAAAATAAAGTTCTGTCTCCTTTCAGTGTTCTGGGGTCGATTCATTTTCAGCCAGATTAATCTTGTACTGTTTATTTATTACAGTTTGTACTGTACGGTAATTCTTATTAATATCAGTAAATTTCTAATACAATTTTATCAACACAATTCCAGAACTGTCTCAGTAATCTGTAGAAATTAATGTGTGTAATTTATTAATATAAAACTGTGTAATAAAAAAAAAATATATATATATATATATATATATATAATATTTACAGCCAATCAAAACAAACATGATTAACTGAATGTAGTGTTTGTTCTCCGGTTGTGAAGCCTGTGCATGGAAAAAAACGGCGAATACTTCGGCTTATAACCTCAGTTAGGTGACGTCAACGAATAAGGTGCACCTCCAGGTTATAAATAGGAGTGAACCGGAAACAGATCTTTTTGTCTTCAGGACCGCTTTGAGTTTGCGTGTGTGTGTGTGCAAGCAGATAACGAAAGAAAAAGGAAAAAAAAAAAAACAGGATTAACTCAGCGATATTGCGGAGATGGTTAAGAGATGCGTGCCTCTGTGTGCTAGATCTCTTTCAGAGGGCGATCTCCACGGATTTTGTTTTGGGTGCGTGGGGGAAGAACACGCTCGCCTCGGGCTTCAGGGAGACTGTAAGTATTGCGATCTTCTCCCTATTAAGGTGCTCCGTGTGCGGATCGAGCGTTTGAGGAATTATTGGAGGTTATAACGCGTGCGGTCGAGCATATCTGTTGCATATCGACTGGTCGCAGAAGCGAGATTCCCGCAAGCGCTCGAAATTAGACGACTGGTTTCTGTCGGGTGGCCGGGGGGAGGAGCCTCAACGTCTCTCTCTCCCCTTCTTTGGTGACCTCCATGCTGAGTTAACTCTTTCATGGAGCAAGCCGTATTCATTGTGTGTTTTTGTGCCATCGACTTCGACTTATTCGAATATCGTTGATGCGAAAGCGCGCGGTTATATGATGATGCCCCAGATAGAAGAGATGCTTGCGGGCTATCTCTCTCCTGGGACATCATCCTCTGTTAATAGGTTTCGGGAAGCGAAGTTATATGAACAGGCCTTTGGGAGGTTTCTTCCCCGCCGTGCTCAAGAGTCGGGAGCGTCGGCCACCCGATCCCGACCAGGTCTGGCCCCTATTAGGCGTGAGGTGCAGAAGGAGAGCGTGACCAGCCGTGCACCCCCTCGTAAAGACTGGGGTGGGCTCGCTGCTCTTCTCAATCTGCCTCGAAAAGACCGGACCTGAGGGGATTCCTCTCTTCAAAGAGGAAGTCCAGCACAAGAGCCCTGGAGAGGTCATCTTCTCGCATGGCACACCAATTGCCTCAAAATGATGGCTCTGTTTCTGGCCCTGAAACACTTCCTCCAGCAGTTGAGAGGCTACCATGTCCTAGTGCGGGTGGACAACACTGCGGTAGTCTCGTACATAAATCGCCAGGGTGGACTGCGCTCGCGAGAGAGGTGGCACAATGTCCCCTTTACTACTCTCTGACTCCTCCAGCTTCCCTTTATGTGTTTCCACCAATAGTTCTGCGCCTCTTATTGAAAGCGCCCCATTGGCTGACCAGAATGTGGTTCTCGGATCTAATATCTCTCCTCGATGGCTCACCCTGGGTGATTCCAGTGAGTAGGAATCTTCTGCCTCAGGCGCAGGGGACAATATTTCATCCCCAGCCCGAGCTCTGGAACCTTCACGTCTGGCCCCTGAAGGGGACCAACTAAGAGATGCTGGTCTTCCAGCCAGCATAATTGAAACCATTTTAAGTGCTAGGGCTCCCTCCACTAGAAGAATGTGTGATGCGGCAGGCTGGTCCTCTCCGCACACATTTGTTAGATTTTATAGTATGGATGTCAATGCTACTCCGGGCTCGCGGATCCTTGAGTCAGCATCCCAGAGCTAGGTCTGAGACCTCCTTGGCTATTGTGCACACACGCTACACAACCTGGGGGTCCAGACACTTGCAGTGCGGTGGGATTGGTATTCTCATTCCCAGAGCGTTTTCACGCAGCATCGAGTGTAGCTTTTGAAAGGGAACGACTCGGGTTACTTAGCTGTAACTCTGTTCCCTGATAAAGTGGGAACGAGATGATGCGCTTCAATTCCGCACTGCTGGCGCGCCTGGACATCCTTCAGACAAAATTGACCTGAGGATGTTTCCGTTTCACTCCTATTTATAACCTGCAGGCGCACCTTATCGGATGGCGTCACCTGAATTAGGTTATAAGCCAAAGTATTCTGTGTTTTGATACACACAGGCTTCACAACCGGAGAACAAAGAGATTTTCCCATAGTGTTTTCACGCAGCATCGAGTGCAGCTTTTGAAAGGAACTCAGAGTCAGTTAAAACAGTGCATTATGTCCAGAGGTTTGTTGTGAGGTTCAGCAGGTAGAACTTCCTGTGACTAAAAGAAACCTAATGAGATCAGAGAACCGTATTCACACTACACAAGCTGTATCAGTATTTACACAGGGAGACTCACTCGTGTTCACATTCAGGTTTGATTAAGCCGGTTTTCTGGATGTATCTTTCAGATTTTAGAAATTGTTTTGTTTCATGAAATTCAAAAAAATCTACTCAGCCATGATGATGATGATGGTTATGATGTTATTGCTTTTTGTTATAGATGTTGAATATTATAGATGTATTATTGTGATTTAAAGTTATTATTACTTAATGTCACAGATATATATCACAGAATATATATATATATATATATATATATATATTTTTTTTTTTATACCACATATAACCCCATTTTTCTAAAATTATATGTCACACTTGAACTCAACAAATACACATACTCTTTGATCACCATGACACCATGAATATGCGTCATCACTTCTTCTCATACCTTTATTAACTTGAGTGCTTTTTTTATGAAATACCTTGCATCACTTCATCCCACATGATTGGACTGAAGCATTTTTACAGCTGACATCTGCTGCTGAAAATGCGCAATTTAGACTAATTTTCAATCTAAGCGCACAGATACTGTATAAAATTCATTTTATCACCTACTTTTGATTTAGAACATTAATATTTAGAACACCTCATTGAGATAAAAAAAAAAGGCTTTAGTCAGAAGTTCATTCCATCACCTACAGTAGGTGGCAGGACAGAAAACAGTCATGGTGCATGTCTTCCTCGATCCTTGACAGATGGCGGGTAGCAGAGAAGTGCGTGTGGGAGAACTTAGGAAGGTTTAAAATAAATCGAGCTGCTGCATTCTGGATCAGCTACAGAGGACGAATGGTGCACAGGGGCAGACATGCTAAGAGCCAGTTGCAGTAGTCCAACTGAGTGGCCTGTGTATAAATTCAAATAAATTCAAATAAAGAAATTGACAAGAGTAAGTTAGCAATGTGTGGGGAAAATGGCAGATTGTCAACTGTTACCCCATGTTACAGGCAGTCACTAAAGGAGTCATATGAGATTATAAGAACCTGACAGGGGGGACTTATTTTATTTTATTTTATTTTATTTTACCAGGGTAAAATATGAGACATATTTTGCAAGTGAGCCCTGGCCTGGATGAATCACCTGGTGTTAGGAACCTCCACTAGAGGTCACTGTCTGTTTGTGTGTGTTTTGTAGTTTTTGTTGGTCGACTCAGTTTCCCAGAAGGCACCTCGGTCAGGTGATTAGGGCTCATCTGAACTGAGGTAGCTCATTAGACATCTTATAAATAGCAGTTTGTTCTGGGAAACTGGGTCGAGCATTATCCTTATCACAGTCAAGTGGGCATTCTGGTTTGTTTGCTTTTGGTTCTTTAAGTTTATATTTGATTTATGTTTTGTAACCTTCTGTGTGTAGATGGATTCATGGAGCTGTCTTGTCCTGTGTAAGTACTGTTCTGTGTATCCCCAGTGTCGGCCTTCTTGTTTAGTTCTTTGTTTGAAGCTTCCCATGTCTGTATAGATATGTGTAGCCACATGAGGGCTTAGCCGCTAGTAGGCCTTGACTGCTAGTAGGGTTAGCCTCCAGTAGGCTAGCCTCTAGTGGGATTGACTGCTAGTGGTTCTGGTTGCTAGTAGGTTAGCCGCTAGTTTGGAATAGCCTCATGTGTGCCCTGCCTCTTGTGTTCCGGTCCCCTCGTAGGTCAGTACTAACCCGGTTAGCCACTAACTCCCTTAGATACAAACCTGGTTAGGTCATCATTCCCTACATCCATATTCCATGTAGTTACTAACTCAACTAACCACTAGTCTCTGTGCCCCTGGTCCTGTTTCTACCCCTGTCTCTAGTCTGTGCCCCTGGTCCTGTCTCCATGTCTAGCCCCCGTCTCGTCCAGTTCTGTCTCCGTGTCTAGCCCCCGTCTCGTCCAGGCCTGTCTCCGTGTCTAGCCCCCGTCTCGTCCAGGCCTGTCTCCGTGTCTAGCTCCCCTCTTGCCCCTGTTCAGTCTCCATCTCTAATTCCCGTCTCGCCCTGTCTTGTCTCTGGCCCCTTTTGTATCTTTAGTTAGCTCCAGCTCCATGTTTCTTTGGGTGTCCGCTCCTTAGCTCCCTAGTCCCTGTGTCTGTTCTTAGTCCCTGTGTCAGCGCTCAATTCTTTGTCAGTTCTGGTTCCCTGTGTCAGCGCTCAGCTCCCTGTATTAGCTCCTTTTCTGTGTTTGCCCTGAGCCCTAAGTATAGTTTAAGTTTGTTGTTTTAATTTTTGTTTGTTTGCCTGTTTTTGAGTTTGTTAATAGAAAGACTCTTTATGTTTCAACAACTCCTCTGCATTTATGCCTGCCCTATTTGCCCACTGCACCTACATCAGCCAGTCTGGCATGTAGTCACAGCCAGTCCGTGACACCGGGGATGAACATCAGTTCAGTTTTACTGAAATTCCAATGTTTCAGCTGATGTTTGTCATGCTGTGCCACCGAATCCAAGGCTTGTAAGGATAAACAAAAACATTTTGTGGGTCACCATCCCAAATGCTGCTGAGAGGTCCAGGAGGACTTAAGTTCTCAGTGACAAACAGAAGGGCAGTCTGTGTGGAATGACTCTCTTTGAATTTAGACTTAATTTGGGTTAGGATCATTAAGTTTGTCCTACAAAAGATAGAGATATCTGAATGTAAACAATGCATTCAAAAATTTTATAAAGAAAAGAGAGAAGTGATACCGAGTGATTACTGATCTCTGCTGGTTCCAGGAAGGGTTTCTTGAGAATAGGAGCAAACCCTTACCTTCATAAATGCAGCAGGAACATGAATAAACAACATGGAAAGCTTGATGATGGTTGTAATGAAGGCGAGGTTGTCTGGTGAGATAGCCTGGAGCAAGGTGGAAAGGATTGAATCTAACAAACAGTTGGTGGGATTGGAAGATAAGATGATGTGCTGAATCTCTTCTGGAAATTGTGCTAATTGATGAGGGTGGAACTGAAGTTTTTGCTGTAGGGGTTGGGCTAGGAGCAGGAGGAGCCAGTGTATTGAACCGAAACAGTACTTTCAACCATGCCTCCTGTGCCAAAAAGACAATCTCTCTCTCTCTACTGTCAATCTGGATTCTTCACATCAAGTTCGTTGCCTGACAGTATAATCTGGCTAATTATGTATCCAGCAGAGTTTGAGATGAGATCGGCCCCAGAAAGCCAAGGTGCCCTCCTCAGAGAACATCAGCAGGAACTGCTCAGCACGAATTAAGCTCCAACGGCACCAGATTTCTGAAGGATACCAAGGAATATTCAGATGTATGAAATAGAATAGCAGTGATATCTGGGGCTGAGATGGAGTTTCAGGAGACCAGGTCCATGGAATTGCACCTTTTTTGTGTAAGGGCAGCTGTTTAATATTAGTAAAAAAGAGTTAAGGAGAGAGAAGAGGAAAGAAAATTGAAGCTTGTCAAAGGGAGGTTAAAGTGTCAGTAAGAATGGTGA
>QNUK01001562.1:30000-43347 GCA_013621035.1 Clarias magur
GTTTTCAACAATGGTGTCCTCCTTGGTCGTCTCCCATGTAGTCCACTTTGGCTCAAACAACACGGATGGTGCGATCCGACACTGATGTTCCTTGAGCATGAAGTTCACCTTGGATCTCTTTAGAAGTCTTTCTGGGCTCTTTTGTTACCATTGGGACATCCGCCTTTGATTTGTCATGAATTTTCCTCAAGGCCCACGTCCAGGGAGGTTGGCTACAGTCCCATGGATCTTAAATTTCTGAATAATATGTGCAACTGTAGTCACAGGAACATCTAGCTGCTTGGAAATGGTCTTATAGCCTTTACCTTTAACATGCTTGTCTATAATTTTCTTTCGAATCTCCTGAGACAACTCTTTCCTTCGCTTCCTCTGGTCCATGTTGAGTGTGGTACATACCATGTCACCAAACAACACAGTGACGACCTGGAGCCCTATATATAGGCCCACTGACTGATTACAAGATTGTAGACACCTGTGATGCTAATTAGTGGACACACCTTGAATTAACATGTCCCTTTGGTCACATTATTTTCAGTATTTTTTTAGGGGTACCGTCATTTTTGTCCAGGCCTGTTCCACGAGTTCATTATTTTTAAATAATTCTGTTTCATTGGTTAACATTCATAGAATTCTTATTTATTATTACTTTTGTCAGATTAAAGTTATTTCTGTGACCATTGTGAGTTTTTTCTTTCATTGACTGAAGGCTACCAACAATTTTGTCCACGTGTGTATGTGTATATAAAAATGTAATATTAAACCAAAATCATTAGACTTTTTGGGAAATTAAATCGTTTTAGAAAACAGACAATTATTAGGAATTCTCACTAACATAAAGCATGTGAGTCTGATTGTTGTGTCTCTCTCTCAGACTCTGAAGGTTTGGTGAGTGTGAGCTCGTGGCTGCTCGTGTCTCCGTCTCAGTCAGACTGGATCTCCTGTACTGTGGGTTTAAACCATCAGGAAGTGAGAGAGAGCAGAATTGTTCCACTCAGAGGTAAGAAATCAGAAGTCAGAACTCTGTACCACTCAGGAGGTAGAAAGTAAGAACTTACAGTATGACCTGCTGAAGCCCTGTGTATCCCATCATGCTCAGATCTGATCAGAATAACGTTTTAGCTGTACACATATTCTACACATAAAACATGACGTTTTAAACTGCTGATGATCTTTCGTCAGGATTCTGGAAGGAAGCGTTCATCTCGACTCTGGTGCTGTCATTCACTATCATCATCACCTTGGCAGTTCTTCTGATTTCATCCAGAAAAGGTTTTCATGAAATATCCAGTCTTGTCTAATATAAAGGGATTATTCATTCCTCATAGACTGATCAAATATTTTGTTGTCTTTCTTAAACAGGTTTACTTCGGCGCTGTTCATCTTATAAAAATGCAAAATCAGCAGGTAACATTATTGTCCTTCACTGTACTAACATCAGGGGACAACTCAGAAGTTTACATTTGAATTGTTTCCACTCAGCTGTAGTAATCATTATTTCCTCCATTTCTGGTACACAGTTAACTCTCAGGAGTCTTTCCAGCAAGAGTCACTTCCTCTCAACTCTACAGTGAACACCAACCAAGGTCAGTTTGTTCGATCACGACACTGAATCTTTTCACTGAGCCACTTCTCCGTTTGCTTTGATCATTTGTACATTATAGCTATAAAAATTAACAGATTTGTCTCAACATAGTTTATTGTGGGCTTATAATAAGAATCACCTTTGTTAAACGTTTGCATAAAATCCTGCCAACATTGTTGAATTTAAGATTTAAGATCGAATTTATTCCATATGAATAAATTGAAATGCTCATATGCATTTGTCTCTTCGCAGGTATCAGGTCATTTTCAGCAGCTCCAGAACCGACTGAAGAGCGATCAGCTTGGCAAGAAAGACATAAAGGTTCATCAGCACTTATTCCTGTGTTTAATATGTATTCACTTGTACGTCTCACAATGTAAATTAACTTTATAATTATTTGTTTTAATCAACAGCGAGTCTGACACTGGATCCATCAACAGCTGCTAGATGTCTGAAAGTCTCCAGGGACGGGAAAAGTGTTTCCTGTGAAAAACCAAACAGTAAATCTGAGTGTAAATTTCCTCATGTTGTGAGTAAAGAGGAGCTCGGCTCAGGACAGCACTACTGGGAGGTGATGATCTGGGATAGAACATCGAAGCCAAAGCCGAAATCATCGTGGTGTGTAGGAGTGACTCAGAAACCCCACTGTGAGAACGTCCTCAGAGCTCTGTGTTATGAAGAAGGCACTGGGTTATACCCTAATACTCATCATTCCAATAAAATACCCACTGAATATAACATGACCAAAATAGGGCTGCATTTGAACTGTGAAAGGAACTTTCTTTCCTTTTATAATGCAGATAAAACCTCTCATAATCATCTCTACACATTTAATGACATCCCACAGGGCAGGTATTACGCGCTACTCAGTCCAGGAGTGAAAGATGATCATCCTGTTAGAATTCTAAATCAGGACTGAAATCTCAGAGTCAGTTAAACCAGTGCATTAAGTCCAGAGGTTTGTTGTGAGGTTCAGCAGGTAGAACTTCCTGTGACTAAAAGAAACCTGATGAGATCAGAGAACCGTATTCACACTACACGAGCTGTATCAGTATTTACACAGGGAGACTCACGCGTGTTCATGTTCAGGTTACAAAACCGATTGAGTGGATGTTCACACACGACTGGTGTGTAGTTCACACTGAAGTGTACGATTTCAGCATTAACTCCTGTACAATCAGAGTCTATAATAATCACTGCACTCACTGGGGATTATATAGAAGTAATGTCTGTAATGTCGTGTCATGCATATTTTAATGCTTTTAATACTAAGCATGATGTTGTTTTACTTCATGCCTCAGAAACTAAAGCATTGTAACACATTGTTTTGTACGGAGCAATGCCACTATGGAAGGGTTGGCGTTTCCATGTCCAGCTGTAAATACTGCAGATTTAGAAGGAATGTAATCTGTAAATGTAGGTCTATTTCTCAGGTACTTTTAGCCGAGAGTGGCTTCTGATTGAGGATTAATTCAAGTGGCATTGAATGCTGTTCTGAAATGTTCATTTTATTTTCAAAATACATATTTTTGTTATTGCATTATTGTAGAGATGTAATAGTCGATTGTTGGGATCTTGCAAAGAAGGGTTACTACTTAGATAGTAGCTAATCCTAACAAACAAACAAAAAACAAAAATAAATAAATAAATAAATAAATAAATTCTGTCTCCTTCCCCTGGTCCGTTGGGAATCAATACATTTCCAACTGTTTATCACAGGTTGTGCTGTACTGTATTTGTAAGAAGGCACTAGGTTAATAACTATTGGACAACAAACTGCCCAACTAAAATTTCAGGGAAGAAGAAGACTATGGCAATAAACAGGACAATAAAAGACGGATCACAGTTCTGGACACCACACAAACACACAACATGTCACGAGCCAGCCAAACTCATGGTCATATCGCCACTCCGGAGTTTCCCGTGTGCTCGGTGTTCAATCACAGAACACCTGTACCCTCAGTGTCTTGCCCGTGTGCCTCACGTCTTCCCTTTTTGACATTGTTCTTTGGATTCTAACCCGTTACCGACCCTGCTTGCCCTTCAGACCCCTCTCTCATTTTTGTCCCTCTGGTTAGCTTGCTCTACGGCTGGTTTTGCGCTCTCCTTGGATTTCCCTCCTTGTCATGAACAAGCCTCAGTGCCAGCTGGTTCTCGGGCATCCATGGCCTGTCCATCACGACCCACACATATTCAATTCAATTCAATTTTATTTGTCTAGCGCTTTTAACAATTGTCATTGTCGCAAAGCAGCTTCACACAATCAAAAGAATTATTGAAGTGTGCGTGAGATGTGAGATGTGTGTGTGAATCAGGATGATCAGATGGTCCCTGATGAACGAGTCGAGGGCGACGGTGCTGAGGGAAAAACCCCCTGAGATGGTAACAGGAAGGAACCTTGAGAGGAACCAGACTCAACAGGGAACCCATCCTCATCTGGGTGATAATGGAGAGCAGGGATTGATCTGCACTCATACTGTGTGTCGGGTGGCTGGAAGTTCAGTAGAACAGGAGATGTCTTTAAGTTCATATGAATAATATGAAAGCAGGGACTCTGACAGGACTAACTATGACATCATAACTAAAAGGGCGGAGCCAGAAGGAAACACAAACATGAGGGGGAACTGAGATGTAAAGCAACCAATCACCTCACCATCAACAAACCTGTGTATGTGTGTATGTGAATGGAAGAAAATGTCCAAAGTTTGTGTTATTGCAGAGTGTGTTTGCGTGAGTGTGGCGGGAGAGATGGCTCGGTCTCACCGGTATGATGGATTCAGTCCAGAACGAGATTGAGTCTGTCGCCAACCCAGCTCGCCCTTTAGCTCTGGCACCTTGGTCTGCCGGGAACAGTGGAAGCTGGACTGTTTTGGCTGTCTGAGTTCTTGGTTGTTACATCTCTTTCTCCGCTGCGGGCCTTTGGTTGGTTAAGGGTCTGTTGACTGGTCTGCAGTGAGTGGTTGGTTAGTAGGCCGAGTCTGCGGTCCCTGGAGTGGCCTGCCAAGTGGAAGCTCCGCTGGGTTTTCCCCATGGTTTCCTCAGGGCTGGAGTTAATGGTGTGGTCGATATCCGGTAGCCGCTGGTTCCCTCACCCAGGCAGACCTGACACGATTGGACATTAACCTTGCGTAGTGCAGGGACCTCTGTGTTAAGGATTGTGGGACCACCGGCTGGAATCTTCCTTCTCTATTCACAGGAACCCTTCGATATAACGTCTCCTGGTGGTGTTCAAAGGTGAGCCCCTGGTCCGGTGACTTTCCAGGGTCCACCACAACAGCCAGTGCAGCTATCTGGTTATCTTCCTGCTGAGCTCGTAATATCTCGCACAGGTCACTGGGCAGGGCGGAAGACAACTCGTTGTTTAGTTGTGGAGGGTAGTAGAGCTGAGAGGCCGTGGAGTGGGGCTGAGCAATGGAGAGCCTATCCAGGGCTCCTTTCTTCACCTTCTCCACGCTCCTCCCATTCTGCTGTGAAACTTCCGCCCCCATGCAGTCCTTTTCTACTCTTGGTGCCTGCTTAATCAGATGTTCACCAGTGTTTTCTGTGCTTCTGCCACTGCCTGCTCCTCTGTGGTTAATGTCGGTAAAGTTGGAACTCCTCATCTCGTTGTCTCTGATGTTAGTCGACTCTATGAAGTCTCCCATTACTGGAAACTCCAAGAGGATGGGTGGTCTTGCACACATGGAGGAGGTAGCTGGCATATCCATAGAGGTAAGCAGGGTAGAGGAGTGTGCTGGTCTCGAAGGAGGAACGTCACAGGTTACCTGGTTTACTTTGGGATGTATGTTTCACTTAGGTGCCTCGACTGGTGTCTTGGGTGAAAGCAGATCAGAAGGGTGTGATGGCGCAGGGTGGCAGGCCTGTAGTCGGCACAGAGTAGGCATGCTATTAAGATGTAGCATCTTCAGTTGCCTCTCCCACATAGCATTTCTCCGCAGAAAACAGTCCGTGACCGCTCTCTCCATTTTTCTAGGGCCTCCTGGACATAGTTCTCCAACCCTGCAAAGCTCACGGCAATCACTCTGTCTCTTGTCACAAGCATAGCGCTGTCTAATCATTCACTCCCCCTGAGCTGTTTGCCAGTTCCTCTTTCATGTTGGATCACATTGTAATGCTCGGCTATTAAAACTAAGCTAATTACACTACTATAGGGTTGAGAATCTAAATAAAGGTTGGTAATCTCTACTTCCGGTGTAATACAGTATGAACTTTGCTGACCAAGTAAAAACGCGACACAACAACAAATACTAAACAAACTGCTCCTCGGTTGTTAATGTCGGTAAAGTTGGAACTCCTCATCTCTTTGTCTCTGATGTTAGCCGACTCTGTGGAGTCTCCCATTACTGGAAACTCTAAGAGGACTGGTGGTCTTGCACACATGGAGGAGGTAGCTGGCATATCCATAGAGGTAGGCAGGGTAGAGGAGTGTGCTGGTCTCGAAGGAGGAACGTCAAAGGTTACCTGGCTTACTTTGGGATGTATGTGGCTGCGCTACAACATGACCTGACTCATCATCCGGGTTCCCTTGCACAGCGATCGCGCAGCGACCCCGAAACCAAAATAGTCTTTTGGAGACACAATAAACCAGGGGTGGCCAAGTTCGGTCCTCGAGAGCCGCAATCCTGCAGAGTTCAGCTCCAACCCTAATCAAACACAGCTGAACAAGCTAATCAAGGTCTTGAGGACTACTAAGGCTACTGGCAGGAGAGGTTTTTTTTTCAGGGCTGGAGCTGAACTCTGCAGGATTGCGGCTCTCGAGGACCGAACTTGGCCACCCCTGCAATAAACAATATCAGGTGCGATTTATAAGGCCCAGCATTTTTTTTTTCATGTACCCCCATACTACAGCCTATATAAACACCCCAATCATGTGGCTGCGCTACACACATATAATTCTCATGAAACTTTACCATCAGAGATGCTTCTTCTGAACACTACATAGAACACCAAGCAAGGTAAGGTTGCCTGATTGTGACACTGACAATTCTCACTAAACTACACCTTTATTAGTTTTAATCATGATGTAAAATAATATATATATACAGATTTGTAAATAATGGTTTTTATTTTTTAAGAACGTAGAATTATTTCTCTATTAAAATGCACCAAAAAAAATAGCATCAATAGTAAAATTCTGTTAAAATTGTTGTAGAATTTATTCCGTATGTATAAAAATTTAAATACTCCATGTCATGTGTCTCTTCACAGATATCAGTTCACCATGTGTAGCTCCACAACATACTGAAGAACAACCATTTTGGAAAGACACATATAAAGGTCTATAAGAGCTTCTTCTTGTTCCTGTTTTAAATATCTTTCCACAAAGTAAACGGATTTTATTCTTGATCATTTTTTTTTAAATCAACAGTGAGTCTTAATCTGGATCCATCAACAGCTCTGAATGTCTGAACATCTCCAGTGATGGGAAAAACCCAACAGTACATCTAAATGTTCATTTCCTGATGTTCCTTGTGATACTACCAGAATTGCTATGCAAATCAAATTGGCACAGATCTATCACAGTAATATCACACCGGCTGGTCCCTGGTTAAGGAGAACTGAGGGTTACTGCTCACAGATTTCTTTTAAAACCCCGATCCTGTCCGAGGATTAAGCATTCGTAGTATTGTGCATATTGTTTAAAACAATACGTCTTGTTGTTGTGATGTTACTATGACACAGAGGATCGAGCAGAATGGGGCGTGTGTCCAATGAAGCCTCGCTTCTCAGTTTCCCAAGAGTGACTGAGTCATTATATTGGAGACTTTTGATCTTACACTCATAAATCAAGATTCAGGAAAATCTATAGCTAGCTATTTAATGTCCAATTAGGCGTTTACTCGTCACTCATCTACATTTCTCTTTTATATCAAATCACGCTTTATTTATGCACTATATTTCCTTACTTCTTAATCACTTACATAATTCATGATTAATTATTATTTCCTTCAAGTCTTAGTAATTTTTTTCCTCGTGCGTCATCTTCTGAAGTTAAACCTCGCGTACAAACAAATAGCTGGAAACTCAGAATCAGTTCAGGTAAAATGTTTAATATACAACAGAAGAACATCACACCGGCCACAATGACGAGCTAAAAAAATTATTATAAACAAAAACAAAAATGATGGAAAGGTTCCCTTTTGTGTCACTTGCAGTATCGGTCAGCTTTCATCTTGGATCTCCTGTGAGAGAGAAACACACACACACACACACACACACACACACACACACACACACACACACACACACACACACACAGTGTGACCAACGGTTCAAGAGAAATCCTTACATAATTAATGCTTCCTTAGTCCTGAAACATTACAGAAGTACACGAAAGCGAACTTTATACAGAAATAAACCTTGACGAATGTCTGACCTGTCGAGTAACGCCTCGTGGAATTTGCCCTCAGTCCTGGCTTTCTTCAGCTTGCCGCTGTCCTCCTCGTTCACCCTCAACTTCCTGTCCTGGAAACTCTGGAACTTCTTCCTGTCGTCCAAAAAAATAAAAAAATAAAAACCAGTGGCAGGTCATGAAGGGTTAAACCGAATCACACGTCACACCTGACCACAGATAAATACTTGTGTTTTGTTATATAAAAAAATACTTTGTGTATTTTACTCTAACAGGCTGCAAAGTGCCTAAAGGGAGAATTTTAAAATGGTTGTTTATGCAGCAACCTCATTTCCCCTCTCGTCTGTTCCAAACACTGAGCAAAATATATACACAGTGGAACCTCAGATTGCAAGTAACTCGGTTTACGAGTGTTCCGCAAGACGAGCAAAGATTTTTAATACATTTTGGCCAAAGAAAATTGAGCATGTCTTGGTTTACAAGTGCTGAGTTTTTTTGACACCGACACACACGCACCGATACACTCTCGCCTTACACCCCCCCCCCCGTCTTCACACACACACACACACACACACACACACACACACACACACACACACACACACACTTTGCTCTACACAGAAACTCTGCTCTGTCGCGATTCTTTTCATAGGTAAGGTGCTGGTTCATTTGCTTTTTTTACTTTACAGCAGTGATTTCGTTAGTATGCGCTCACGCGAGTGTCATTAGACATTTTTTCCCCCGTTAAAACAGTGTTTCCGTTGTGAGTGTTTGTTGTGAAACTTAAAAAGCGAGGTGGGGGGAGGGAGGAGGAGTTTTACTGTGTAAGACGAGGCGAGGGAAGAGGCTAATTCCACACACACACACACACACACACACACACACACACACACACACAGTGCCAGCGCGCACAAACGGAAACACTTATCTGTTGGGATTTATTTTTACTCTTTTAAAGGTTAAAATGCAGGTTAATTCGTTTTATTTTTACTTTATATATTGTATTAACTATTTTTCTGTATTTTTTTTTTGGGCTGTGGAAAGAGTTATTTGAGTTTTCATTATTTCTTATGGGAAGATCTGATTTGGTTTACAAGTGTTTTGGAATACGAGCCCGCTTCCTGGAACGAATTATGATCATGATCCAAGGTTCCACTGTACTGTATACTAAATCACCGCCTGATCGTCTGTCATCATCTGCACCTGTTTCTCACTGGGTCAGGACTTACATTAGATGGTTTTTAAATGGGTTAACAAAACACATTCCTCTGAAACAGAAAGAGAGCCAAAAAAGTAGTTTTGCAAACTTTTGCACTCGACCATTACATTTCTTTACTTGCACAGAGCTGTTTGTATTATGACCACACAGAGAGAGAGAGAGAGAGAGAGAGAGAGAGAGAGAAAGAGGGAGAGACAGAGACAGCAAGACAACACTCACACGTAGTTGAGCTCGCAGCTCTTGACGTTTCCTCGGTCCTCGTCTGCGATGTCGTCGTTCCTCTTCACCTCCCTCTCGGCACACGAGCGGATCTGTTCAACACAAACACACTCACAACGTTTAACCCTCTCAGCTTTATTTAAATCCAGGTGTTACTCTCTAGTTTTTCTAACTTTGTGTGTTTTTTTCCCAGCAATGTTTCAATCATCTGTGTTTTAGTTACATCTTTAGTTCCGAGTGTAATCGTTAGCTACATTCTGAATGAAACTAAACAACGATCTAAACAGAACACGCCCCTACTGCACCTTGATCATCTCGTCCTCGCCGGCTGTTTTGCTCTTGGCCACGATGTCCCCGTTCTCACTGTACGAAATGAAGCAGCTGTTTGCCGCCATCAGAGCCATTTTACCCTGCGGAAAAATCACACACACAGGAGAAGAAATGTCAAGTTATTTCACACAAACGTCATGTGACTTTCTCCGCTCTGTCTTTTATGTGTTAAAGCGCTGCAGTCTGATTGGCTGCTGTGAAATGATTGACGGCTGCACTCACGTCCTGGAACACCGGCTCCCACTGCTCTCTCGATCCGATAGCGTCCGAGCGTCCGATCACCGCGCCGTCCGAGTTTATGCCCAAGTATTTCCCGTAACCCGACTTCAGGGCGATTCTGCAGAACCGAGAACAGAGACGAGACTCGCTAACGCAAACGTAACGCAAACACGTCTTTTATTAAATTATACACAATATGTTTAACAGATTAATCCAACAAATAAAAGTATATAAACATCACATCAAAAAAATAAATAAAACACAAAATGCCTATAACTGAAAAAGACTTAATAAACATCAACAATAATTAAATTCTAATCAATAATTAACAATAAAAGTGTTTAGTTAATAAATAGAAATCAGTTCATTTTCATGGCCAAGTATATTTTTAAGGTGAGAAGATTAAAAAATATAAAGTTTATTCTGTTGATTTTATTTAAGAAAAAAAGGTTAATAAATAAAAATAAATCCAGTCAATACATTTAATAACTTTTTTTCCAATGTTCCACTGCGTCCATAGGAGATTTTAAATTAAAACAGTAAACTTTAAATAAAAATATAAATAAATAAACACTTGGATCTGGGAAACATTTGTCGTACCTGGAGTCTGAGAGTTTGATGGCGGTGAACTGCTCCGGTGGATCAGGACCTTCATCATCTGCAGGGAATAAAAAAAGAAGTAAAATTACAGATTTTATAAAAGTTGCGTTTATACACAACAACATATAGACGTCTCAGCGTGCGGTTATTGAAATGGAGACGAGTAACGGCTGGTAAACTCCTCCCGGGTCTCAGGGCTGTAACGTCAGGATGAAGGGAGGGAGAGAATCTCAGACAGAACCTGAACGCTGCGCTCTGATTGGCTGCTCAGCCAAAGAATCTGTGACGACCCAATAACATGTGGAACTTCAGTTACCGAATTTCAACAGCTCAACACACACACACATTTCAAAGAAAAAAGGTATTATCTAAAAAATAAATAAATAAATATTTGGCTAAAATCCCCCAAAAATGTTATTGTAAATTTAGAAATATAACTGGGAGTAAAATAAAAATAATATTAATACAATTTTATGAAAGAGTTTTTTTTTTTACATTTAAAAATGTCCAATAGTGAAATAATTGCAATTACAATAAAAATGGTTCCACCAAAAAAACAAAAAACAATTCCTGATTCATAAAATTTCCAAAATATATATACACATACAAAAATCTATGCACATTTTATTTTTGGAATGTAAAATATTCATAAATAAAAAAAAGATTCTCTGTGGTTTATCTGCTGCCCCCTGGTGGTCTCGTTGTGTCCTACACTCTTAACTTCACCCAAAAGCAGTGATTATCAAAGCTGCCAGTTCCACTTATACTACATGACTTTGGACTTCTTTTTCATTAAAGAAAAATCTGACAAGCGACTTCGTATCTTACATTTATGTTCTCATTTTCCCCAAATTCATTATTTTACGCCCTCTACACAGTCACACTGGATCAGACGCTAATCCACAGAGCTGTTACAGGTCTGCAGCCCATGCGATATAACTTGTATGGCATCAGGTAAATTAAGTACCCACAGCCAGTTGGATTAAATATAATGTTTTGCAGAGAGAAGGAGTTTTATATGACGAGTGTAATGAGAAGGTTATCACACATCTCTGCAAATTGTTCTGGAGTGGAACGAGGGATGAACAGACCACGTGACTCATATTGTCACATGCTCAGTACTTCTCTCCATGCCTGTTTAACAATGCATGTGTAGCCCTAATCCCAGTAGTGTATTTGGCCTTTTGCTTCTACTTCCTTTATTTTTTGGCAGTTGTCAGCCATCTTTTAGGTGCATTACTGCCACTCACTGGACTGGATCGGTAGCGCTCACCTTTCGAGTCAAGGAAGAAGTTTTTGTACGTTACTGCCACCTACTGGACGCAACAGGCAACACTGAAGAGACAAGTTTCTCACCGAGTCGTGATGTCGTCAGCGATGCATTACAAACATTTTGTGAAATATTGTGAAATGTTGGTGAGATCTCACAAACAATAAGTCCATTTTTTTCTCGTTCCTTTAAGGATTCAGTAGTTTTACAATGTAGAAAGAAATAAAAAAAAAAATCAAGAAAGACCGTGGAATTAGAAGGTATATCCAAACTTCTGACTGGTACTCTGTGTGTGTGTGTGTGTGTGTGTGTGTGTGTGTACTTTCAATATGTTGTGAATGTATTGTTTCGTGAGAGGTGGTAACTGCGTCCACAGTGAGAACTTCCCCACACACTCACACACACTCACACACACTCACACACTCACACACACTCACACACACTCACACACACTCACACACACTCACACACACTCACACACACTCACACACACACTCACACACACTCACACACACTCACACACACTCACACACACACTCACACACACTCACACACACTCACACACACTCACACTCACACTCACACTCACACACACTCACACACCTCCGGTATGCGGCGCTCCGGCGGTGAACAGTCCCGTGTCGAGCGCGTGCACGAACGACCGGCTGTGCATCTCTATGGCGACGGTGCCGTTAATGTCCCCGAGGTTACGAACCGTCCACCAGCCGCCTGAGGGAGAAAAAGCAACATGTAAACAACCACAACAACAACTCTACTAAAGTGTGTTTACTCGTTATCACATACCGATGACATCAGGTTTGTCCTCATCATCATTGCGTTTTCTTTTCTTGTCCTTGTGCTTCTTCTTTTTACTAAAATGTTAACAAAGTTAAACATTTATAATAATAATAATTATGATGATGATGATGATAAATAACCAAAAAGTACCGAAAACAGCTTTCTTCTCTGATCGTATCGCCTCACCCTTCAATCCCAAACCCTAACCTAGGTCGCCTCTAGAGGGCGCACGAGGCCGTTTTAGCTACAGCGCGAGCCTGCTCTATCCGAACGCTAACACGGAGACCCCGTATAGCCGCGTAAGACAGTAACGCTGCTGCAGACTTGTACATGAACAAGTGAATAAACTCACCTTTTATCCTTTAAACCTTTTAAAACGAGTTTGGTTGATTTAACGCTTGTATACGCGGACATGTTAGCAAAAGAATAGCGGGCTAACTGCTTAGCAAACCGCTCGGCTCCGCGTCTGAAAACACACTTCCGGGTAAACAAAGCAGCCGTGTACGGGCGCCGACATGGCTCATAACGGAAAGCGTTTTTAAATCACGCGTTTTCTTCTAAATGTACGAGGTCACCTAGCGTCCGGAGGATCAAATTACAGTACACTAAAAGGCAAAAAAGAAATTACATACAAACCAAATAATTAAATATCTATCTAAAGGTGCTGTTTATAATTAGTTAAGTCTTATTAATTTAAGCATAAATAAGTGACTGTGATATTGTTTATTTATTTATTATTATTTTAATACAACCTTTAT
>QNUK01001563.1:0-15000 GCA_013621035.1 Clarias magur
GTGTGTGTGTGTGTGTGTGTGTGTGTGTGTGCACAGTAAGATGAACTGTGGGTGGAAACAGAGGAGAATAAATTTTTCATTCCTCACTCGAACCCGTTGCTCTCCTCAGCATCTCGTCTCTTGGTGAATATTCAGAATAAATCTGTGTCGAAAACTCATTTTGTCCTTTTGGCTTTCGCGCAGAAACGCGGTCAGGTCCTAACATGTGCAACGCTGTGAAAATAAAACATTGTGCAGAAAAACAAACAAACAAGCGGAAAGAAAGTCAGCTGCAGGTTCCTCTTCAGCACTCGAGCCGTGAGTTTGGTCTAAAGTTTAGTCCGTATTTACTTAAAGCAATAAAAAGCTTTTAAAAGAAAAACGTTTATCAGAAAGCTGCAATGTTGATTTGAATAAAAAAGTTTTAAGGCCAAAGATAATGTACAAACATATGAATATACAAATGTATGCAGGTATAAGCACTTATGAGGATGAGTGTAATTCCAGTTCCGACCGGCACACAGCTGATGAAAGATCTGTTCATCATGAACTATAAGACTCATGTAGAAGTAAGACTGATGACTTTATATAGTGTCAGATATTTTGAGATTTATATTGTGTGTACTGGGTGTGTGTGTGTGTGTGTGTGTGTGTGTCTCACACCGAGGCATCAGCAACAGACTCCTGTAAGTGTGTGAGGTGGGTGGAGCCTCCGTGGGTCAGACGTGTTTCTCCAGCACGTCCCACAGACACTCGATCGGACCGAGATCTGGAGAACCTGGAGCTCAAACTCCTAGTGATGTTCCTCTGACAGTTCCTGAACAGTGTGTGTGTGTGTGTGTGTGTATGTGTGTGTGTGTGTGTGTGTGTGTTTTCCATGTTAAAGTCACTCAGATCGTTACACTCACACATTTTTTCTTCTTACAGAACAACTTTGAGATCTGCTGCCTGATATATCACACCGCCTGATAGGGGGCGCTGTAACCAGTGTGACCAGATAATCAGTGTTACTCCCTTCACCCTTCAGTGAGTTTAGTGGTAGAACACACACACACTTTTCTCTTAATATGACTCCGTTAATGTTAAAGGTATTTAAAAAAAAAAAACTTTTTATTTCATTTGTTAAAGGTTTGTAAGTAATCAATTATTTTTATGCCGATTTTCTGTATGAATGTATAATGAATAAAGGTGTTAGACAGATGCTGGTTATTGATCTGTTTTCCTCAAAAATAAAAATAAACATTAAATAAATAATATTACATTTTTGAAAATCCTTGACAGTGTGTACAAATAAAACTCACAGAGAACCTTAATTAATTTTATCAGCTCACTTAAAAGATTAAAGTCCATTAAAGTGTAAAAAGTGTCTTGTGATTAATGTACTGCATGAGGTGCTGTTAATAAATGTGTTATTACAAGTTGATTAAAAGTGTCTATTAGAGATTAGATATCATTTTTAATAAAAAACATGTTTTACATTCTTTAGGTTTTAGGTTTAATTGCAGAACTGGGAGCAAACACACACACTCACACACACACTCACACACACACTCTCTCTCACACACACACACACACACACACACACACACACACACACACACACACACACACACTTAGCTCTCACAGTATGATGACTAGTTGCGTCCTCATTATTATGTTCAGGATTTTGGCGCCATATGATGTTTAAGATGAAGGAACTACAGCAGCACGTGTGTACAGCAGACAGCCGTCTCTCTCTGCGTGTGAGGAGGAGAGCGAGAGCAGCTGATGGAGGCGAGCTCAAGCGTTCCTGCTGAGAAATCTCGCTCAGCAGCAGGAAGCAAACAGCAATTACAAAGAGCGTGTTATTGCGCCGAGGCGTTAAGTGAGGAAGTTTCCCCCTGTAGCATCGTTCAGCCGAGATAATGATGGAGTCAAAGAGCACGAATCTGTCCAACATGGACGCCGAGGGACGGAGAGAGAGAGAGAGAGAGAGAGAGAGACGCAGAAGAATGATGGCACGATAATTCCTCAATATCCAGAGGCGCTTCGGGGAAACGCTTAAAAGAATGCAATGTCTCTGTTAGCGCAGGGTTCAAAAGTCCAACAAAAACATTGATTTTATTTGGCTGTTTGTGTGAAACGTCTCATCTCTGAGATTTAAAACCCCCTCCGTGTGCTGGTCCTGATTATTTAGCAGTGTTGATTAATTCTCTGAGGCAGCGGCTCGGGCTGGCGCACAGGTTTATTTTAACACACTCGCTCTGATACACCATCATTTCCATTTTCAAAAACCTAAAACTGATGAATATTAAAGATGAATCAAATGCAGGATGTTGGAGGAAACGAATCGCCGTCAGTCCCAGGCTGCAGCACGATCAAAGCAACTTTAACCTTCATACATTTTATATATTATATTATATTATATTTGATTTTAAATGTCATTTGACTCCACATTACACATGATTTTGGACTCGTGTAGATTTTACATCCGGATATTAAATCAACTTTACTAAAATAAATCAGGCGCGTCAATGCTCTTTATGTGTTTAATTGAATGGGTTTAATAACGACTACAACAAAATGAAGCAATTTTTACCATTATTTACATGTTCACATTTTACTTGAGTGACAACCCCACCCCTTATTTTAAATAAGTTAATCATACAGAAACATTTGGCCCCGCCCCCCGAGGGAACCCTTAAAGAATGTTCCCTTATTTTTGAGAAGTCGCCACATTGTGAGTAACAAAATCCATCTATCTATCATATATAATGTGTGTGTGTGTGTGTGTGTGTGTGTGTGTGTGTGTGTGTGTGTGTGTGTGTGTGTGTGTGTGTGTGAGAGAGAGAGAGAGAGAGAGAGAGAGAGAGCTAAATGCATAATATTTTTTAAACCCTATAAAATCCATCATAAGAGAGAGAGAGAGAGAGTTTACGGTGATGCTCGCCCGCCCGGTCCGCACTCGTCTCATAATGTACTGCAGTTGCTTCTTTTGACCTGAAAGTAGCAAGGTGAAATAAAAGTGCCTCTCAAAGCAGAAAGGAAGTTGTGTTAACTTTGCTAAACACAGGGTCTAAAAACAGCGCTCGTCCCGTTGACACGCCGGTGCCGAGGTTTGGCCGAACTCCAGACGAGACAAAAGCCGAGCGATAATGCGGCTGAGTTTTAGCGGCGTGATTAGCCGTGGCGGAACAGCTGGACTGTACAGATACTATTTCTGCAAGCCTCCGAAGGATAAACATGACACCCGTCGCCGTGATTTATGGACCGCGTCCCAGGCCCGGCGGCCATTATTCCCAGTGAAAGGCGCAAAGCATCATGGGAGGAAACGTCTCCATGTCTATAATGCATCTTTTCACAGGTAGGTGGCAGGAAATGTAGCATTTTTTTCCTTTCTTTCAGGAGAATCATTTCAGTTTGATGAACTGTCTCGGCCGTAATGCGGTCTGTTCGCGTGTTTGCTCCGAGGTAAATTATTGCAGTCGTGAACAGAAGCACGTCTCTTCCTGCTTTCACAGCGAATAATCCTGAGCATGATTAATTTGCAGATTTCCCTTTCTGCTGATTTTCCTCCCTGCAGTGGTTCTGTGTTATTTATTTTTTATTTTTTCATTTAGGTGTCAAGACAAGCAATTCAGAACAAAGATATGTCAAATATAATTAATAGGACCTATTCAGAAGTGCTGTAATGGAGAAAAAAGGAAGAACAAGTGTTTAAAGAACACACATTTAATAACGCAGTCTTTGTTTTCCGTGTTTATGCACCAGACTAATTAATTTAACCTTGATAAATAGGCAGAGTAAAATTTTGTTAATTTGATAATATTTCTCCGAGCACAATGACTATAACATCGATTACCACCAAACCGCAGATGAGTATAAATTACAGACTGTGAAAACAAGGCTTCGTCCTGAGTGTGTAGGAGCTCGCGGCGTTCAGTGGAGCTGCGTTCTGATTGGACGTCAAGCTCGGACGACTCGGTGAAGGTGGTGTTCTTCACCATGGCTGAGCTTCCTGACCTGGTCTCGAACATGACTGACAGGTGGGGAAGATCCGCCCCCTTGGCCTGATCGGTCCGGATGTTGATGAAGCATGGTTTTTTTGTGTGTTTTTTCTCTTCAGTCCAGATGTTTTAGTAAACTTTATTATGTTTTATTCTTTTGTTAAGCTGTAGATCAGGAGGAAGATCTTGACCACTGATGAGAGACACGGCGCTCTCCTGGAGTAACACACCTTCACCTCAGTGACCTCCTGTGTTCCTGTACAGACAGAACTGACCTCATCTCTGATATCTGATGACCGGTTCACCATCGGGCCAAAATATCATCAGAGTATCAGGACCATTAAAGAAGTGAAGAAAAAGGGGAAAAATCTAACAAACAAACATCAGGCTCTAACATTCATACAGAGATGTGCTTATTTATTGATGCTTGTTTGTTGTTGTTGGTTTTTTTTATTTTTTATATTTCACAGGTTTTCCCTGACATTTTTAACAAATGACACTTTAGATTTTTAGTTGCTATTTTTTTGTCAGTTTCTGTCACATAACTTTACATTACTCAAATTTGTTCAATATTCAGGGTTTTATTTGACGTTGTCTCTGGAGCTCCCCCTGGTGTTTGATCCTGTAGTGCAGTGGAGGATTGTGGGTGCAGTAACGTCACCTGTCCATCTTCAGTGCAGAATCTCAATTAAACACACTGTAAATTTTAGCAACTGAAAGTTTCATAGATCTGATTATTTTTTTATATAAAGAAAAACCACGACTGTTTACAATTTAACTTGTTATTATTCTAACTCTCTCTGCGCTCGGTCCAGCTTGGACGTCTGAGTCCAGCCTCAGCGTGTTTTATATCAGACCTCATTTTTCTTCACATCAGAGAACTGAACCCTCAGACTGCGTCGTTCCTCATGGTTCAGCTTCGGGTCCTGTTCAGTTCTCCATCCGCTCGCTTCCTCTTCTTCATCACAGAACTCCATTTTTTACAACGATGACTCATAAACTTATCTCAGCACGCTTTCTCTTTCTGCTTTAATGAACTGCTTACAGGATATTATACACCGGATCATATCATGACTTTCTCAAATTGAAATTAAATTAAAACTCTGCCTTAAAAAAGTTTGAGCTCCAGTCTGCTAACATGATGTGGACATTTCTCCTCGGGAAAACCGGCTCTCTTTCTCTCTTTTTTTCTTTCTTTCTTTTTTCCTTCCTTCATGTTGTTTACACACACACACACACACACACACACACACACACACACACACACACACACACACCTGCAGTAAATACAGTGACAGTGGCTTTTTGCTTGAAGCTGACAGTCAGGAGTCTGAATAACAGAGTTATTAATAATTTAAAGCTTCTCTGCCCTACACACTCCCCTGACGCTTCCCAGTCTACACTCACACCTGATTCTGGTCTCGTTTGTGGGCGGGGCTTGTAGTCTCAGGTGTGTGTGCCAGCACCATGGATCGATGGCACGACGCCGTACGCCATGATTGTGCTGCAGGTTTTGCAGGACGGCTGACGCTACAGTATGTTTTTCGATTTGCGTTTGTGTTTTATGATTATTATTTTATTTGAGTTGCAGCGCTCAGGCGCTCAGTACAGAGCAGCGCGTTCGTGCTTCAGCAGACCTTACTTTTTTGATTCCTGGTTTCTTGATTTTTTGGGGGAGGATTATTATTATTTTTTGTGTGGTTCGATGATCTTCCTGAATTTATGACCTTCACAGTACTGTACTCTTTTTAACAAAAAACCTGCAAATGAACTGATTAAAGCGCTCGAACTCTGTCGAAACCTTTTATTAGTAACCAGATCAACTCTTACCCTGACTTGAGGAAAGCACAGACAGGAAGCAGTGTAATAAGTAAAAGCGGTCTGATCACTCAGCATGCAGACGAGCGCCTCTACACCTGGAGACACTGTGCTGCGGATCAGCTGAACCCCAAATCAGAGGCAGCAGAAAGATCAGGCATCGGGTCTGTAACCCGCCCCAGGCACAAAAACAACTCGAGCTGATTTTACAGCACGGTGAACTCGCGGTGTGTTTGTTTTTTTTAGCCTCAGGGCCGTTTAAGTGTTAAGTGTTAAGTCGAATTTTAAGTCTGACTCCAGTTTTAGATGCTAGCGTCTGATGCGAGTGTTTATTAGAAAGCTGAAAACAGCATCATTTGCACATGGCATTCTACTTAACTGTGCACTAATCCTGTGTAATCTCCAGCTGCATGTTTCAGAGAGCAGAGCATTAACCTTATATGTGCGGTATAAACCTGCTCGGTAATAAACGATCGGCGATGGGTTATGGGAATTATGGGTAATATACAATGATAATAACTACAACACTACAATATTAAAAAAAAAAACAAAGTCTCATTAAGTCTGTGTGTTGCAGCATCTGGAGCAAAGCCTCAGTAGAACCCTGAGCGAGTGTGAGTGCTGGCGTTCGGGGCGGAGCCGGGAGTGTGAGCTCATCCCTGTATGTCATGTTTCTTTTATAAAAGCATTTCTGTTCCACAGCGTGACTCTTCTGAACTCTATAGCATTAAACATCAGGCTGCCATTATCATATTAATCTGTCTAGGAATAAAAAAGAACAAAAACGGCCACGGAAATGACATTTAATCCTCAGAAACGTAAATCCTCAGGAGTCTCATTACCGCCAGTCCATTACTGTAGACTTTACCTGCTATGAATAAGAGCTAATTGACTCTGAAAGACGAGATTAGGCATAAATATGTCCAACACGCCTATAATTCACACACACACACTCGGACACGGGACGTATTTATAGCTCTAACAACGGACACAACGTTGTTCTTTCATTTTAATTTTCATATTCGCGGATTTATGGCTCTGCTCTAATCAATTCTGGATTCAACCTGCTTTTTTATGCTTCCGAGACGACTGACCCGTTCGACCAGCACAAATCTGCCTGTAATTTCCAAACGGTGCGTTTTAAAACCCTGGTCATGTGACCTTTAACTGCATAAATGTGGACGGCAGCCATTAAGGATTCGGCGGGACTGAGCGCAATTACACAGGGATTAAAGACAAAGACACAGTAATACTGTTAAACTGTAGTCATGTGACGCTTTAAAGCAGATTAACATCCAGAGAGAGAAAAGAGCAACAACAACAACAACAGGAATAATAATAATAATAACAATAATAATAACAGTAATAATAATAATAATAATAATAATAATAATAATGTTATAAAGGAACAAGCAAATGAATAAAAAACACAACATTTACAAGTAGGTGAAAAAAAGATAGACAGTGAAGTCCAGATCAATAAAATCAACTAATATATTTATAATTATATCTGTGCAGGACGGTGATGATGAATATTCATTATAATGAAGGTTAAAAGTTACCATGGAGGCCAAAAGTGGAATTCACTGTTTTCAAATAATTATGATCAGGATATTTATTGATCGAGTCATTTATTATTTCTTGCAGTGAATTTGCTCTACAACAATCAATATCTAGTCTGAAGTCCTTTAATCTCCACAACCGGCTGGATCCGGCTGCACACAGAGTCAGAGCTCTTCAATCAGAGACAGAACTAATCGGTGACATCACATGTTTGGTGATCAGAGGGAACTACTGTATAATCCACCACATCCTGGATGTTGTCTTCATACTTTTGGACGCCGCTGCAGTGTAATGTGAGTGAGTTTCCTCATCTGTAATCGAAACGTCTAGTCACTTGTCACATCTTATTTCACGCTCCACGTCTGTCTGTGTTTTTCGGTCCGATCGGCTCGGACTCTCGGATGAGATTCACAACCTGAATTACATACAATGAGAAGAGAAAGCAGAGAGACGCGAACCAGACCCGTGTCGGGTTGAGATCCACTCTGTTTCAGACGCTTACTCCAGGAATCACAGGGTTTCAGTGTGTGTGTGTGTGTGTGTGTGTGTGTGTGTCAATACTTCACATTCAGTGTTTATGTAAATGAGCCAGTTTATGTCCTGCTGAGCCACGCCCCTCAGAGCTGAGTACTAACCTGGGGGAGGGGCTCTTCTTATATGAGGTCACATCAGTAGGAAACTCTAAGTGGGCTGTTTAAACCCTGACGAATACACACACATGGAAAGGAGGACAAACAGCCGAGACTGTTTTCTTCTCGTGTCTTTGGTTTGTACACGCCCACTGGAGACCCATCTAACATCTAACCCTGACAACAGTGTATGTTTTTCTTTTTTTTTGTTTTTTTTACACAGGGCCCTTTAAAGCCGCTGGAAACATGGCACCCCTGGAGCAGCATCGTTGAGCGCTCGGCGCGTTCCGGGACGCCGTCTGAGACAATCGCGGAGCGGATTTCTATCGCAGCCGTCTCCGTACATCTATTTTAAAATGAAAGCACATTCTCAACAGTTATTTGATAAATTTGGTGTTGGTGTTTTATATGGAGCAAAAAAAAAAAAATCCCAGCTAAGCTTTAAACATTTTCTCCTGAGTAGATCTGAGGAGATTCACACAGCTAAAGCTCAAATGCTTTTTATTCTCCGGTTGCTTGGTGTTTTACAGGCGAATTTCCGCATGGCTCTGGAGTGGGCGAGTGATCCCGGGGTTTTGTTGCTTCGGGGAATTTTATCACCAGCAGAAAAAAAGCTCTGAAGGAAAAATCTCAGGAGTGAATAAACCGAGACCGAGCGTCTGTTAACAGGTTAGTTATGTTAAATAAAAGCCTGCAGTGTAGCCCAGAATCTCTCCTTTCTTTATTTATCTGCCGTAACGCTGGAACAGTCCGCGCTTTCAGTCACATGGTTTATGCAACATCTTCCACTCGCTCACATTTCTCATCGTGTAATGTATTCGCCTTTTTCTTTCATTTTGTTGGACGTCTAAAATTCCTCACACATTCCCAAAAACGTCAATGAAAAATGCATTTATAGTTTTGAGCTGATTTAGGTGTTTTTTTTTTTTCGTTTTTTTTTTCTGCTCTGCTCTACAGCCGTGATGTAGCGTCTGGTTTATTAATGATCAGATGAGAATGAGTGATGAGGCTCGGAGCCGAGGCCCGGGATGGATGGGAGCTCTGTTATGACACGTCTATGGCGAGAAACAGACAGAACTCTTCAATAAGCTCGAATCAAACATTAAACACAGAGCCAATGTTAAATATTTCACTTTCAGATGTATTACACTCTTTTCTCTTCATGTTATAAGTCGAAGGTTAACTTTTTACTTTCTTTTTGTCCTTGTATTTTCTACATTACATTATTATGTGTTATAGCAGGATCCCGTTCAAGAGTCCAAATTCCAGCTTTATACGATTTTCATAAAAGAAATTTTCAAACAAATGAAATATAAAAAAAATAATAATTAAAAACACTAACATAAGAGAAAAAATGCATCCCTTCACCCTAACCACACCTACTCGTGTTCTAATCCATCCTCCAGCCTTAGCCCCACCCTTTCATGTTCTAACCCACCCACTAGCCCCACCTACTTGTGTTCTAACCCATCCTCCAGCCTTAGCCCCACCCCCTCATGCTTTAAACCATCCTCCAGCCTTAGCCCCACCCCCTCATGCTTTAACCCAGCCTTAGCCCCACCCCCTCATGCTTTAACCCATCCTCCAGCCTTAGCCCCACCCCCTCATGCTTTAACCCATCCTCCAGCCTTAGCCCCACCCCTCATGCTTTAACCCATCCTCCAGCCTTAGCCCCACCCCCTCATGCTTTAACCCATCCTCCAGCCTTAGCCCCACCCCTCATGCTTTAACCCATCATCCAGCCTTAGCCCCACCCCTCATGCTTTAACCCATCATCCAGCCTTAGCCCCACCCCCTCATGCTTTAACCCAATCTCTTAACCTAAGCCCATCTTTTGTTCAAATGCACCTTCTTGCTCCAGCCGTTCTGTTAATCACCCGCTTGACCCATGCCCCACCCCCACCCCATTGTTATACCCCTCGCCCTCCCTTTTTATCACGCCCCCCAGCGTGCTTCACTCGCTGTCTCTCTCCACTTTATAAACATGCGCTCGATAAACAAGAAGAGATCTGTAGATGTGACATGAGTAGAGACTGACTCGCTGAAGACGCGGCGTTAATCCCTAAGACACACCGCCGAGTCGCGCAGATCAATGAAGCTTAGCGTGGTCACACTGCAGGACGGAGGGTTCGGGCCGTGAGGTGTGTGATGTGCTCGCAGATAAACACACACTCGTTCTGAGGCGATGAGGTTCTCTGAAGGCGGAGGCAGCTGTGATCGATGGCCTCAGCAGGATCACGCTCCTCTGAGCTCTCGCAGTTTAAACCAAGAGACAGAGCACGACTTTGCCAATTAACCAGTGCGTGTGTGTGTGTGTGTGTGTGTGTGTGTGTGTATGTGTGTCTGTCTGTGTCTGTTTTTAATGATGACCCAACGCTACAGAAGATCTCTTCCATCTGTACACTTTCTTTTAGACTCTCATGCTGAGCTTATTCACAACGCAGAGCCTCATTCTGATTCTTTAATAAATCTACATTTTAAACCTTCGTCATTTGTAATAAATTTATTAACTTCACGTCTTCCAGCTGGAAACGAACTAAAATGTATAAAAATACGGTCATGAAAACACGAACTGAAGACGAGGGATAAGCTGTGCCAATATTTTTGCTTGTTATCATTCCATCAGCATCAATAAGACTTTAATTAATCTCTCATAATTCCACATCATGATGACCTCCATGGAAACCGAGCGCCAGAATAAACACTGAGTCAGATTTTCATCTCTGCAGCTTCACACTTCTGTTCATTATTATTATTATTATTATTATTATTATTATTATTGCTAACCATCATCATCATCAGATCTGAGCTGCAGTATGAAAAGTAAAATAATGAAACAAACAAACAAACAAATTTTATCCTAAATCATAGCGGTTGTGATTCAGTGAGAATTGATACATTTATAGCTGTAAGGTATTTAGTGTGTTTGATTATCAACAGTTAAAATTTATTAATGAAACAATGTCACACATTTAATGATTTAATGACGTGGAACGATGTAGAGATGAGTTCATTTTATTTCTGTTCTCATCTACCCCCCCCCCCCCTCTCGTACACTCATCCCTTCCCTGAGCTGAGAAACTTTACAAATCACTGACACTGGAGACTCCTTCCAAAAGCAAAGCATAAATGTCCTTTTACAGGAAACTTTACCAGCCTAGTTCTTATGTGTCTTATTTGGTTTAACAACAAGTTATTTATTTTAAATCTCTAAGTTAATTATTAATCTTAGATGGGCTGCGAAGCGTCTGATTCCTGATCCATGCCATTAGACAGAAATATCACTGTGTAGAACCACATGACCGTCAGCGATTAACACAAATATTAACTATATTTAATAATTATTGTGTGTGTGTGTGTGTGTGTGTGTGTGTGTGTGTGTGTGTGTGTGTGTGTGTGTGTGTGCTTTTATCTTTACACACCTGACCTAGTAGAAGTCTGACACTTTCATGGTTTCACAGTTTTGCGCGTTCACTTTCATCACGTTTCCGTCTGTCACACACCTGGGAAAAGACTCAGACACTCACTGGTACTCGGTGTGTCCTGCTGTCTCATTAATATTCATGAGCCAATTTACATAAAACAGGACATTTAAGTGTTTATAGTAACACAACGCAGTGTGCGTTTACCGAACACAACAAACAATTCGGGACAAAACCGACTCTGAGCAGTTACTATAGCAACCGTAGAGAAATAGAACGAGTGCTCTGGTTGCAGTTCTGGCGTTTGGCCACCAGGTGCAAAAACCAACTCGATTCACTAAACACAGCAAGTCAGTGAAATGTGAAGAAAAATGGAGTTTAAATTAATATTTGTTTAAAAGTGAACACACAAAGCCAAGCTGTCTGTGTGTGTGTGTGTGTGTGTGTGTGTGTGTGTGTGTGTGTGTGTGCGTGCGTGCGTGCGTGTGTGTGCGTGCGTGTGTGTGTGTGTGTGACAGGTTACAGTGGCACTATAAAGCTCAGAGCAGCAGCAGGAAGGAAGAAAAATGAAGAATGATGTAGGTTGAAAGATGTCGGGATTGATGGTGTGTGTTAGCAGTTGTGTTAGTGTGTGTGTCAGGGTCACTGATAATCACACCCCAAGTGCTCGGCTCTCACACTCCTGCTGTTCTCTACAGCCTGGAGTACAGCTCCTGTGTGTGTGTGTGTGTGTGTGTGTGTGTGTGTGTGTATTTGCAGTGATGTAAGAGCTAATTAGCGCTCTCTTTATCCAGTCATGCGCTCACAGTGTGTTTACGGCGAGATGAATATCAGAGGAGATGTGTTTAGCGATGTCGTGTGCGTTCAGCCGACTCTCAATCGATTTAATTGATTCTCTCAAATCAATTGTGCAATTTTTAAAGTAGTGCCATTTCCCAGCTATGCTAACAACGCTGCATGCTAATAAACTACACTCTGGTTATCTCATCGATAAAATGTTAGCAAAGTCACGGATCAGTTAATAATAGCTCTTAATTCACTTATGCTAATGACACTCACGCGCACACATTCACTCGGGGCGTTAAGCTGACGATGCTGAGTCTCTCTCGCTACAATACACACTCATGCTAATACACACGCACCGGGTTGCCAGATTATTATTATTACTGTATTATATCAGATTATCAGTCACATGACACACTGCGGTTTTTCTCTTTTTAAAGACAGAGAGACGGGTGAGAGAGAGACAGGTGAGGGAGAGACAGGTAAGAGAGAGATGGGTGAGGGAGAGACTGGTGAGAGAGAGACAGGTGAGAGAGAGAGACGGGTGAGAGAGAGACGGGTGAGGGAGAGACAGGTGAGAGAGAGAGACGGGTGAGGGATGGGTGAGGGAGAGAGAGAGACGGGTGAGGGAGAGACGGGTGAGAGAAAGACGGGTGAGGGAGAGACGGGTGAGAAAGAGAGACGGGTGAGGGAGAGAGAGACGGGTGAGGGAGAGACGGGTGAGAGAGAGAGACGGGTGAGGGAGAGAGAGATGGGTGAGGGAGAGACGGGTGAGAGAGAGACGGCTGAGGGAGAGACGGGTGAGGGAGAGACGGGTGAGAGAGAGATGGGTGAGAGAGAGACGGGTGAGAGAGAGAGAGACGGGTGAGGGAGAGACGGGTGAGAGAGAGACGGGTGAGAGAGAGAGAACGGGTGAGGGAGGGAGAGACGGGTGAGAGAGAGAGACGGGTGAGGGAGAGACGGGTGAGAGAGAGACGGGTGAGAGAGAAACAGGTGAGGAAGAGACGGGTGAGAGAGAGAGACGGGTGAGAGAGACAGGTGAGAGAGAGAGACGGGTGAGGGAGAGACGGGTGAGAGAGAGAGATGGGTGAGGGAGAGACGGGTGAGAGAGAGACGGCTGAGGGAGAGACGGGTGAGGGAGAGACGGGTGAGAGAGAGAGACGGGTGAGGGAGAGACGGGTGAGAGAGAGACGGGTGAGAGAGAGACGGGTGAGAGAGAGAGAGACGGGTGAGAGAGAGAGAGAGACGGGTGAGGGAGGGAGAGACGGGTGAGAGAGAGAGACGGGTGAGGGAGAGACGGGTGAGAGAGAGACGGGTGAGAGAGAAACAGGTGAGGAAGAGACGGGTGAGAGAGAGAGACGGGTGAGAGAGACAGGTGAGAGAGAGAGAGACGGGTGAGGGAGAGACGGGTGAGAGAGAGAGAGACGGGTGAGGGAGAGACGGGTGAGAGAGAGACGGGTGAGAGAGAGAGAGGCAGATGAGGGAGAGACAGGTGAAGAAAGAGACAGGTGAGGAGAGGCAGACAAGGAGAGGAAGAGAGCCGGGTGAGGGAGTGTAGTGAGAGAGAGAGCCAGTTAGGGGAGAGGCGGGTGAGAGAGAGGCGGGTGAGAGGAGAGAAAACAGGTGGGAAGAGTACGGTGAGAGAGAAGAGAGCAGATTGAGAGAGACAGGTGAGAGAAGCTGAATTGAGGGGAGAGACGGGTGAGAGAGAGACGGGTGAGGGAGAGACGGGTGAGAGAGAGAGAGAGAGACGGGTGAGGGAGAGACGGGTGAGAGAGAGACGGGTGAGGGAGAGACGAGTGAGAGAGAGAGAGACGGGTGAGAGAGACGGGTGAGAAAGATATGGGTGAGGGAGAGACGGGTGAGAGAGAGACGGGTGAGGGAGAGAGACGGGTGAGGGAGAGACGGGTGAGAGAGAGACGGGTGAGAGAGAGAGACGGGTGAGAGAGACAGGTGAGAAAGATATGGGTGAGGGAGAGACGAGTGAGAGAGAGAGAGAGACGGGTGAGAGAGAGACGGGTGAGGGAGAACGTGAGAGTGAACGTGTCTAGCCATGACATCATTTCCAAAAGGCGGTGTCTCCGGGTAGCACATGGGACGGAGCTAGCTAATTAAAACAATCTTTTTTTTTGTTACTGAAAGTTAAGTTTCATTCTATTTAACATTTTCAGTTATTTAATATCATTTTATATTATATATTTAACCTGTCACATAGAACTATTAACTTTAAAAATGTCGTGTGACATATTTGACGATGCGCTCCATACTGGTGTGTGTGTGTGTGTGTGTGTGTGTGTGTGTGGTCACAAAATTGTCCTGAAAATTTCCCTTAAAGGAGAAATGAGTCTGGGCTCTTATGAGTTAATTGTAGCTATGAATGAATAAAAATGTATGAAATATCATCCTTAATAAATAAACAATTGCATTTCTGCTGTTTATATGAACATTAAGGCTGAAATTGGATTTTTAATACATTGTTGTTCACTGCATTTTTATTGGTTTATTAGTGTGTGAACTGAATATTTAAAATGCACCATACACACACACACACACACACACACACACTCACTCACACACACACACACACACACACACACACACACACACACACACACACACACACACACACACACACACACACACACACACACACACACACACACATGCAAAAAAGGCTAAAGCAGTCACAGCTACATTGCCACTAGGGACATAACTGGCTCCCAAAATCACACGGGTCCTGACACGCCCGCAAGTGGACCAGGATTCCCTCCCACCACTTCCTGTGGGTTTCTCCAGCACCAAGGTTGTGGCACGGGGCGT
>QNUK01001563.1:20000-27500 GCA_013621035.1 Clarias magur
GGTCTTCTGCTGCTGTAGCACATCTGCTTGAAGGTTCTATCAGCTCGACCCAGTCTACCCGTTCTCTTCTGACCTCTGACCTCAACAAGGCATTTTCACCCAGAGAACGGCCCTCACTGGGGATTTGATCTTTTCCACACTGTTCTCTGTAAACCCTAGTGATGGTTGTGTGTGAAAATCCCAGTAGATCAGAAATTTGAGAAAATTTCAGACGGCGCCATCTGGTTGAACAGGTGTACCTAATGAAGTGGCCGGTGAGTGTATCTACTTGCCATAGTTTATTATATTTTCATTTAATGTGCTGATTAGATGTTTTTCTCTTTAACATGCATGTGTGTTTTTAAGGTTTTTACATCTTTTTTATAATTTCTAAATAACTTTTTATTCCATTCTCTCGTCCTTCTTCGCTCTCTCCTACAGACCCTGGAGATCGTACCACTTCCCATCGGCCCTGCGCCTCCTGCAGGAGAAATCTCCCCTGAGAAGAGTTACATTTGGTCTCACCTTCTGACAAAAATAAATATTGGCGCCCTTTAGGCCCGGTTCTGAGTTATGATGAATAAATCCACAGTGCCGACGCCGGAGAGCAAGAACTGTCTCGCTGTGACATTTAAACCTTTCTGTGGCAAAGCGGGACGGTCAGGAGAGTCCAGAGGTCCTCGGGGAATTCCCCTCCGCGCGTGTGTGTGTGTGTGTGTGTGTGTGTGTGTGTGTGTGTGTGTGTGTTGTGTGTGTGTGTGTGTGTGTGTGTGTGTGTGGCGATCTGATAAAATCCAGTCCACTGTGATGGAAATATAAAAGACTAAGAAGAGATAAAACAGCCGGAGACACCATGACATAACACACACACACACACACACACACACACACACCTACACACACACCAACTACCCACCCACACACACACACACACACACACACACACACACACACACACACACACAGATCACTATCTCTGTAGGTTTACTGACTGTGTTTGTTTCTTTTTTTCTTGGTGCTGCAGAAAATAAAGTTTTATCATCATAAATTATGTTGATGGATGTTCTTTATTTAAACGGTTGCTGCGCTACATAAAGCTGTTATAGAGCATCATAAAGGTGGCACAGAGCTGCGCGAGGAGACCAGCAGAGTCGAGGAGTTCATAACAAGCTTCAGGTCTAAACCTCGTCAACTCACTCTTTATCAGTTTTCTATTGATTGATTGGTTTATTTGTTTGTTTGCTCATTGATTGATTCATTTGTTTACTTATTTGTTTTAATGCAGTGAAGCTGTGATGTTGCTGATCGTGCACATGGTTCTGATCTGCGTGTCGTGATGTTGTTATGTGAAAAAGTATTTGCCCCTTCCTGTTTTGTTCTTATTATTACTCGCCGCACTCAGACCTGATTACTGCCGACCTGCTGAATCAATAAATCACTTAAATAAACAACAAATTAACCTGTCTGACCAAGTGACGCTAAAAGATCTCACAAACAACACGATCTAAAAAATTTCGATACTTTTTCACAGCACCATATTCTGTGTGTGTGTGTGTGTTTCTGTTAAAATGTTGTTGTGTTCTCAGTGTAATGTAATAAGAGTCTGCCTCTGATTCCCTCCCTGAGTTTAATCACCTGTGTAAGGTGTTTCATCTGAGAGAAAACCTCAATCCCTGTTCACTCCACACTAATCCCCTACTGATTCAAGGGATTAACATCAAGGTCTCTCTCTCTCTCTCGCCCACTCTTTAATAAGAATTAAACGGAGTCTTGTCTCAGGATAAATGCCTCCTAGAACTTTTTACTGAAGCAAAAGACAGAAAAAAGATGAGATAAAGTAAAGAGAAAAGCACAAATTCTGGTTTAAAGTTTTACATAAAAGTCTCAGGACTAGCATTCCCTTTACACACACACACACACACACACAAAACTTTTGGCACCCCATCTTTCTCTTCCTGGCAAATTCCCACCTACAGTAACTCTAAACGCCCTGAGAATCTCTGCTGTGTCTCTTTTTGACCGAATGAGAAAGATAAAAGCAGGAGACGAGTGTTTTCCCAGAGCATCGCACTTCCAGAACTGGTGTAACAGTCACCGGGATAAAAGGAAACACTCGTCTCATTGATGTTAGCGTTCCCATTAGCTACGGCGAGTTTGTATGTCGGTCTGTGTTGCACGAGAACATTTTATTCCCGGCGCTCAATCCCATCTTTGTTCTCTTCACAAACACTAAACAGCTGAAAGCAAAAGTCTGTGAGCCGACATATGGAGCTCTGAGGATTCTGGGAATTTCCCTGTCTTCCTGCTTTGTGTTATTGAAGATTTTAGTGGTATGTAGCACAGATTATGCATCGTGATGAGTGTGTGGTGAGGAGTGTGTGGAAGTGAGTGTGTGTGGGGGGGGTGTGGATGAGTGTGTGTGGATGAGTGTGTGGTGATGAGTATGGGCATAACCATAAACCCTCACTCACAGGATATTGATCCATGAATCCTATTTTAATCTTAACCCTAAATTATGATCTTTAATGCCTACACTTATGTTTAGCCTAAACCTTTACATTTAAACTGACATCCTGTCCACAATCCCCAATCCTTACATTTTACCCTTAACTTTAACTCTAAACTTTACATTAAACCCTGAAGTTAACTTAAAGCCTAATGCCTTAACCCTGACAGTAACCCACTGATCGCTTAACCTCTCACCCCTAATCCCTAAAACCATAAGGTTTGTTGCATAGCTTTATCTTTAACCCCTGACTTTAAGATCTGTACCCAAATCCCTTAACCCTGTCCTTCAGAATTAAACCCAAAACTCACTAATCTGTGAGACTCTGATTAGTCTCTCCTCCCTCTTTGTGCTCTGCTGTGTCTCTGCTAGATGAAGTGCCCTTGACTGCAGGGAACATGTTGAGGTTATGTTATTGGGACGCGCCCCAGTCGCAATAAATTTAACGAAAGTGGTATGTGGTGTAGCTGTAAGGGCTAGAGCGCAAGTGATAAATTATAAAGAGGAGGAAATAAAGAAGCATCACATTTATCAACGTAACAGAAAGAGTAAGACACGGCCAGAGAGAGAGAGAGAGAGAGAGAGAGAGACAGAGAGTGAGAGAGAGAGAGAGAGAGAGAGACAGAGAGAGACAGACAAAAAGAGGAAGGGAGAGAGAGAGAGAGACAGACAGACAGAGAGGGAGAGACAGACAGAGAGGGAGAGACAGACAGAGAGGGAGAGACAGACAGAGAGAGAGAGACACACAGACGGAGAGAGAGAGAGACAGAGAGAGAGACAGACAAAAAGAGGGAGGGAGAGAGAGAGAGAGACAGACAGAGAGGGAGAGACAGACAGAGAGGGAGAGAGAGACTGAGAGAGAGAGACACACAGACGGAGAGAGAGACAGACAGAGAGGGACAGACAGACAGAGAGGGAGAGAGAGACTGAGAGAGAGAGACACACAGACAGAGAGAGAGACAGACAGAGAGGGACAGACAGACAGAGAGGGAGAGAGAGACTGAGAGAGAGAGAGACACACAGACAGAGAGAGAGACAGACAGAGAGGGACAGACAGACAGAGAGGGAGAGAGAGACTGAGAGAGAGAGAGACACACAGACGGAGAGAGAGAGAGACAGAGAGAGACAGACAAAAAGAGGGAGGGAGAGAGAGAGAGACAGACAGAGAGGGAGAGACAGACAGAGAGGGAGAGACGGACAGAGAGAGAGAGAGACAGACAGAGAGGGAGAGAGAATGAGTTACAGAGACAGACAGAGAAATAGAGTGAAATGTACTGATTAACGCTGATGTGGTGTAAGCAGAAAAAAGTTGCTGATCTCGACCTGTTAGAAGCCTGCTGTTCACACACACACACACACAGACACACACACACACACACACACACACACACACACAAACACACACACACACATACTATTAGTGGAATGAAGCAGACGGAGGTGATGTTCCCTCGGGAAACGTGCTGAACATCAGCCGAATCTTCAGCACTTTCTGTCCTGCTGCTTTTCTCCAGATAATATCAAACATGATGATGATGATGATGATGATGAAGATGATAGATAGATAGATAGATAGATAGATAGATAGATAGATAGATAGATAGATAGATAGATAGATAGATAGATAGATAGATAGATAGATAGAACTCATGAAACATGAAGTTTAGGAGTGAAGTTAATTAGTGTTAGTGATCAGTGACTCAGTGTGAAATGTGAGACACAGCACCACAGTGTTCATCAGCAAAGATAAGCAGTTTTATCCCTGAGCTACACAAGTGCAGTGTGTCAGGAGAGAAAATCCTCAAATAACACAATCACTAAATTTAAACAAAACTCAATACTATTCATAAAATAAATCAATAAAACTTAATTCTACTCAATTCTTTGTTAATCAACTCTCTAGTATAATTCTGCAATTATCTTTAATTCTAAACTATTTAATATCTAACTGTAAACCATACCCCTAAACAATACCTCCAAATCCAATACCCTAAACTCCACCGCCAAACCCAATCCTCTAAACACTACCTGCAAACCGAATCCTTAAACACTACACTCAAACCCAATCCTTAAACACTACCCCCAAACCCAATACCCTAAACACTACACTCAAACCCAATCCCTTAAATACTACCCCCAAACCCAATCCTCTAATCACTACCCTCAAACCCAATCCTCTAAACACTACCCCCAAACCCAATCCGCTAAATTCTACCAAAAACCTAATCCCCTAAACACTACCCCCAAACCCAATCCTTAAACACTACCCAAAACCTCAATCCTTTAAACACAACCCCCAAACCCAATCCTTAAACACTATGCTCAAACTCAATCCTTAAACACTACCCTCAAACCCAATCCTCTAAATACTACCAAAAACCCTATCTCTAAGCCCTAATCCCAAAAACCAAGATTTACATACTTTATCACAAACTCTAACTTTACATCTAACACTACCCACAAACCCAATGCTTAAACAACACCCCAATACCCAATACCCTGAACACTACCCTCAAACCCAATACCCTAAACACTATTCCCAAATCCAATCCTTAAACACTACCCCCAAACCCAATCCTCTAAACACTACCCGCAAGCCTAATCCTTAAAGACTACCCCAAACCCAATCCTTAAACAGTACGCACAAACAAAATCCTCTAAACACTACCCCCAAACCCAATATCCTAAACACTACCTGCAAACCCAAACCTTAAACACTACCCTCAAACCCAATCCTCTAAACACTACCCCCAAACCCAATACCCTAAACACTACCCCCAAACCCAAACCTTAAACACTAACCCCAATCCCAATCCTTAAACACTACCCCCAAACCCAATCCTTAAACACTACCCCCAAACCCAATACCCTAAACACTTCTCTCAAACCCAATCCTTAAACACTACCCCCAAACCCAATCCTCTAATCACTACCCTCAAACCCAATCCTCTAAACACTACCTCTAAACCCAATCCTTAAACACTACCCCCAAACCCAATCCTCGAAACATTACCGGCAAAACCAATCCTTAAACACTACCCTCAAACCCAATCCTTAAACACTACCCCCAAACCCAATCCTTAAACACTACCCCCAAACCCAATACCCTAAACACTACCCTCAGACCCAATACTTAAACACTACCCCCAAACCCAATCCTCTAATCACTACCCTCAAACCCAATCCTTAAACACTACCCCCAAACTCAGTCCTCTTATCACTACCCTCAAACCCAATCCTCTAAACACTACCCTCAAATCGAATCCTTAAACACTACCCCCAAACCCAATCCTCTAATCACTACCCTCAAACCCAATCCTCTAAAGACTACCCCTAAACCCAATACCCTAAACACTACCCTCAAACCCAATCCTTAAACACTACCCCCAAACCCAATCCTCTAATCACTACCCTCAAACCCAATCCTTTAAACACTACACCTAAACCCAATACCCTAAACACTACCCTCAAACCCAATCCTTAAACACTACCCCCAAACCCAATCCTCTAATCACTACCCTCAAACCCAATCCTCTAAACACTACCTCTAAACCCAATCCTTAAACACTACCCCCAAACCCAATCCTCGAAACATTACCGGCAAAACCAATCCTTAAACACTACCCTCAAATCCAATCCTTAAACACTACCCTCAGACCCAATACTTAAACACTACCCCCAAACCCAATCCTCTAATCACTACCCTCAAACCCAATCCTCTAAACACTACCCCCAAACCCAATCCTTAAACACTACCCTCAAACCCAATACCCTAAACACTAATCCCAAACCCAATCCTCTAAACACTACCCGCAAACCCGATCCTTAAACACTACCCTCAAACCCAATCCTCTAAATACTACCAAAAACCCTATCTCTAAGCCCTAATCCCAAAAACCAAGCTTTACATACTTAATCACAAACTCTAACTTTACATCTAACACTACCCACAAACCCAATGCTTAAACAACACCCCCATACCCAATACCCTGAACACTACCCTCAAACCCAATACCCTAAACACTATTCCCAAATCCAATCCTTAAACACTACCCCCAAACCCAATCCTCTAAACACTACCCGCAAACCCAATACCCTAAACACTATTCCCAAATCCAATCCTTAAACACTACCCCCAAACCCAATCCTCTAAACACTACCCGCAAAGCCAATCCTTAAACACTACCCCAAACCCAATCCTTAAACACTACCCTCAAACCCAATCCTCTAAACACTACCCCCAAACCTAATACCCTAAACACTACCCCCAAACCCAAACCTTAAACACTACGCGCAAGCCTAATCCTTAAAGACTACCCCAAACCCAATCCTTAAACAGTACGCACAAACAAAATCCTCTAAACACTACCCCCAAACCCAATATCCTAAACACTACCTGCAAACCCAAACCTTAAACACTACCCTCAAACCCAATCCTCTAAACACTACCCCCAAACCCAATACCCTAAACACTACCCCCAAACCCAAACCTTAAACACTAGCCCCAATCCCAATCCTTAAACACTACCCCCAAACCCAATCCTTAAACACTACCCCCAAACCCAATACCCTAAACACTTCTCTCAAACCCAATCCTTAAACACTACACCCAAACCCAATCCTCTAATCACTACCCTCAAACCCAATCCTCTAAACACTACCTCTAAACCCAATCCTCGAAACATTACCGGCAAAACCAATCCTTAAACACTACCCTCAAACCCAATCCTTAAACACTACCCCCAAACCCAATCCTTAAACACTACCCCCAAACCCAATACCCTAAACACTACCCTCAGACCCAATACTTAAACACTACCCCCAAACCCAATCCTCTAATCACTACCCTCAAACCCAATCCTTAAACACTACCCCCAAACCCAGTCATCTTATCACTACCCTCAAACCCAATCCTCTAAACACTACCCTCAAATCCAATCCTTAAACACTACCCCCAAACCCAATACCCTAAACACTACCCTCAAACCCAATCCTTAAACACTACCCCCAAACCC
>QNUK01001563.1:37500-43143 GCA_013621035.1 Clarias magur
ACCCTGTTTTTGCTTGAAAGAGCTAAATCAATGTTAGTCATTTTATCTCTTTGATGGGAAAAATATGATTATTACTATTATTACTTACATGTTATAAGCAATAAGTAAAATAAAGTGCATCTGTAAATGTCCATAGACAAATCTAATCTATTTACATCAGATTCTATACATAGTTACAACTGTGTTAAATGAGTAGTTTTAATATTCCTAAACATTCTATAGAACCTACTATAAACAAATTGACTACAAAAAGAGATCAATCTATTTGAGCAGTTTTGAGTTGGGGATAAGCAGTGTGTTCTTTTTAATGTATTAGAGTCATAAAGCTGTTAAAATGAACAAATGTGTGTTGTTATTTTAAAATAATGTATTAGTAGTAGTAGTAGTAGTAGGTTGTTATATCATAAAATTGGTTTTTATATAGTCAATTACAAGGGTGGGTCAAAAATGATCCACACCCTGGTAAAAGCATGCTCCTTTTAGTCCTGATGTCGCTCCATCAGACTTTCACCTGTTTGGTCCCCTGAAAGCAGCCCTACAAGGACAAAGACTTATTTCTGATAATAAAGGACAAATTGATGATGCATACTGTCAAATGTATTGAAAAGCAAAGAGATTATGCCAAAAAAGCACATATTTGTCTTTTCTAAAAGTTAATTATTTGTGAATAATTTTTGACTCACCCTCATAATTAATAAATTGTTTTTTTGTTGTTTGATTTTTGTTAACATGAAAAAAAATACAGTAATAATTCTGCTTTAAAGCTAACATGATGAAGTCTGCTTATTTACTCATATTATTAAACCCAAGTCTAGCACTAGCACTAGCCTAAGACACCAGAATGTTCGTCCAGTGGTGTAGAGTAGGGTTCAGGCAGGTCCAGTACCAGTCACAAGTTTGGACTCACCTTTTCTGTTTAGTGATTTATTTTCTACATTCTAGAACAATAATGGAGATTTCAAAAATACCATATTCGGCATTAGGTAATTAAGTAACAACAGCAACATCGCTAACAGTCAGTTGTTATTTAAGGACATGAAGGTCAGCTGTTCTGGAACGGTCCTCACAAGAACAGTATTGTGTGTCGAGTGTGTTTGTAAACCCCATCGAGCTCCATGATGAAACTGTCTCTCATGAAGACCTTCCCAGGAAAGCGAGACCAAAACTTACTGCTGCAGAGGAGACGTTCATTTAGAGTCACCAGCCTCAGAAATCACCAATTAACCTCAAGCAGCACCTCAGATTAGAGCCGTTATGAAGCTTCACAGAGCAGAAGGAGCAGATGTACATCTCAATGTCAACTGTTCAGAGGAGATTATTGTGTGTTTTAGAGAAACGCCTTCAGTGTTGTTTTACACTGTAGAGAGAAATAAACATCAGGAACGAGCGTGGAGTTAGAGGGGTGTACAAAATTAAACCTATGTGTTTTTCAGTCAGTACTGTACACACCCACCATCCAGATACACAAACTTGATCTACTACTACTAATGTGAAAAAGAACATTGCGTCTCGTAACTCCATGAGTCCACTCGTGTTTCTCAAAACCTGCAACAGAAGAAAGTCTGAAGATTTTGTTCAGTTTTTAAGTTTAGTTTTAGAGACTTCAGAGGCGGGGACAGTGGCACACATCTCTGCTTCTTTGATTGGTTACTATGAATGCCCACAGGCTCCTCCTCCTGACCCCTGCATACAGGCTCCTCCCCTTGATCTCATGTTTGATGGCAGAATCATCAACCAGACACAGAAGCTGATGATAACTCATGCCAGAGCAAGTTACTTTTACACCTTTGTCTTTCAAATGTCCAGTTTTATTATTGTATAAAGCTATAAACACAGTGTGGTTTATTACATGCACACAACAATAATGTATCCATTGTGACACACACACACACACACACACACACACACACACACACACACACACAACAACAACAACAACAACAACAACAACAACAACAACAACATATCATCAGGAATAACCCCTGGAGGGCGTTTCCTGCCCTTGGACTATTACTGTGTATATGGACTTCATTTCCCAGCATGCACCTACCTGTATGTCATGGGTTGTGAAGAGCACCACCTGTAGCTTGTTTAGGGGAGTTTTATAAATAGCCCATAGGATCACTGAAATGAAATGTCTTGCATCTGGTTCATTATCTCTTTTGTTCTGGTTTGCCCTCATTGTGTTGTTTTGTTGTTTTGGACTATTTGGATGAAAGGTTCCAGTTTTGTTTGTTTGTGTCTATTGATCTTTAAAGATCTCAACATCTGCACTTATGCCTATCCCTAAAGCCTGACACAAATTAAATTAACAGGGAAAATGAAAAAACAAAACAAAAGTTAGTTTTCAGAACAAACAACCTCACAATGCTACATCAGTGCTAGCAGCAGCTCAGGTAAGCACAGCCCCAGTACTGGCCCAATCTAATGTGAACTAAATACGCATGAGGAGTCTTACACACTGTTTATCACAACGGGCATTCTTCCCAGTTTATAGATGGGGCACTTAATAATAATGATAATAATAATAATAATAATAATCAGTACGCCCCTGGATGTTTTGCTTATAAACAGACAACACAAAGCGACAAATAATTTTTGTTTATGTGACAAATAAAGTTGTAATTGTTTAATGTGACAGTAATCTGGATAAGGGCAGCACGGGGGTGTAGTGGTTAGCACTGTCCCCGTGCACCTCGAGGGTCCAGGTTCGATTCCCGTCTCTGTGTGCATGGAGTTTGCATGTTCTTCCCGTGCTTGGTGGGTCTCCTTCCACTGTCCAAAGACATGTAGGTCAGGTTAATTGGCGTTCCCAAATTGGCCGTAATGTGTGAATGAGTGTGTGAGTGTGGGAAAAAGTTGTGTGCCCTGTGATGGATTGGTACCTTGTCCAGGGTCTACCCCGATTTGTGCCCTAAGTTTCCTGGGATAGGCTCCAGGCCCCCCGTTACACTGAATACAGGATTAAGCGTTGTAGATGATGAGTGAGTGAGTGAGTGAGTGAGTAATCTGGATAGAAACATTGCCATTAAAAACATTATTTAAACACATTAAACATCTTAAAACCCTCAGTAGCAGGAGATCATCAGTAGGAGCACAACACAACAAACCGCCAGGAGTTTCACTGAGATGAGGATGTAACAGCACAAACTCATGAACGTCTTAATAAACCAAAACACAACTAAACTGTTAGCATGACCACGTAGCATAACGAAGAGATGACTTATGCATTGAGCTTGGCATAAGTATAGTGACTGGACATGACAAAGGGGCAGCCATAACTGGCACGAGAGCAGGGACACCGCTTGCCAGGTCTGGAACTTGGCATGAGGGTTGAGTCTGACAGAGACTGGGCGAGGGCTTGAGATAGGAAAGACCACGCTGAAGGCCTCTGGGATGAGCCTGACACGGGTCCTCAACATTAAGAGGCAGGACGAGCATGATGTCATCAATGCTATGGGTTAAAACAGTATAGAATTTTAAAAGAAGGATTAGTATGATGGTTTTAGACCAGGAGGTGGATCCAAAATGACTTTTTAAACCAGGAGGTGAGGCCAACATCATGTCCTCAAAACTGAGTATTGGCTACAGCATGATGTCTCTTACAAAAGGTAAACGCCCAACAGCAATGCCATGGAAGTGACTGTTGAGTATGTATTGCTCTCATGCAGGAAATATGCAGGAGAGTAAAGATATGATGTCATAGCTCCAAGAACTAGACACATTCCAGATCACAGCAAGCACATGTCTGGATCCTGAGGAAGAGAATGATGCTTAAGGCCAGCATGCACCAATTAGCATCCCACACTCTCCCTTTCCTAACTGCATCCTGATGGCAGTCTATCTTTCTGTCATGGACAGAGGAACAGACATGTCACGAACACAAACAGAGCAATAACACGTTGCATCACATCACGCATCACACACGTTCCTGAGAGATCCACACTGAGGAACCGGATCAAAAACAAAAAGACCTACCGGTGCTCGGGCTGAAAGTTTTGGAACTGGTGTCCAGGTGAAAGGGGCTTATGACCCAAAAACTGAAAATGAAACAAAAAGTTACAAATAAAAGCTCATATTTGGGTAAATGGAATAACGTTAATAAGAGCGCTAGCGTGAGGTCTTGAGCAGGTTACAGAGCAGGACAGATTAAAGTAAATACACAGACTCATTTTAAAGCAAGATGCAAGATGGCAAGAATTCTAAAGCAGAAAGAGATCACACATCTTAGTGCATGTATCGAGTTAGCTCTAAGCATCAAGTCGTTCACTAGCGCACATCACTCTGCTCCGTTTTTCTTCCTTTGTTATGCTAATGTTATACCTAGCACACAAAACTCCCGGGAAGGTGAGCAAGCTGGGGTGTGTTTATAGTTTACAACAATATGCACAGATATTCCTTTCTCTCTCTTGCTCTCTCTCTCTCTCACACACACACACACACACACACACACACACACACACACACACACTCTAAACTTGCACTTTAATCAATGAAGATGACCGTTCATATACACCTGACTTCGCCGTATCTTTAGATCATACTTGAGATTATTAACTCATGAACGCTTGACCTATACTCTTAACCCTACCAACACACACACAACACACACACCACTGTACCTCCTGACCTATCGATCCCACCTGTTCAGCTTCAGGTTTGCTGTAGTCGACGCTAAGCATAAAGCCTTACTTACTTCTATTCAGTTGCCCCGTGGAGATAGTGTGTGTTGGTGGTGTGTAATGAGATTAATTGACCTTGTTAACACAAAGTATTAAACACACCACACAACAACCACACAACACAACACAAAACACCAAGCCTGAAGGTTGATTGCATAAGATGAAGCCTTGCAGTCTCTCTTCTCTCTCTCTCTCTCTCTCTCAAACACACACAACCCACACACAACACACACCAACACGAACCACCACACAACACACACACACACCTTCTAATGGTTGTCTGTTCTCCTGTTTATGAGTCAGTGTAGGAGTGGTGGATGATGGGAAATCTGTCTGAGTGATTGATTTATTGGCTTTTAATGAGCCCTGGGTGACGTGAGTGTGTGTGTGCGTGTGCGTGTGTGTGTGTGTGTGTGAGAGAGAGAGAGAGAGAGAGAGAGAGAGAGAGACTTATGAATATATTATTATAATCATATGGATGTTTTTTAATGTTCCTTATCTATCTATCTTATTCTGGCTCATTGTTTCTCTCTCTTTCTCTCTTTCCATCTTTCTCTCATGACTTCCTCTCTGGTGACCTGCAGTGGCTTTACTGTAACTAATAAGATCCCAAGGCACGCTCAAAAAAGTGTGTGTATGCGTGTGTGTGTAAAGTGTCTGACTGGGCATTTCTGCCATTAAATGTCACAAGGAACCTTAAGAATCTCGCTGTTCTTCTATAAAACTCTAATTACTGGACATGTTCCCTTTGACAGCGAATTTAATTGATTTCACTTCACATCATCTCAAACACTCTAAACTGCAGCGTGGAGCGAGAACATTCTGGAAACACACACACTGATCTGCAGCATGGAGTGAGAACATTCTGGAAACACACACTCTGATCTGAGCGAGAACATTCTGGAAACACACACACTAATCTGAGCGAGAACGTTCTGGAAACACACACACTGATCTGCAG
>QNUK01001564.1:0-5000 GCA_013621035.1 Clarias magur
GACACTGACTGTGTGTGTGACTGGGCGTGTCCCAGATGTTGTCCAGTGGTTAATGACACTGACTGTATGTGTGTGACTGGGCGTGTCCCAGGTGTTGTCCAGTGGTTAATGACACTGAGTGTGTGTGAGTGGGCGTGTCCCAGGTGTTGTCCAGCGGTTAATGACACTGACTGTGTGTGTGAGTGGGCGTGTCCCAGGTGTTGTCCAGCGGTTAATGACACTGACTGTGTGTGTGAGTGGGCGTGTCCCAGATGTTGTCCAGCGGTTAATGACACTGACTGTGTGTGTGAGTGGGCGTGTCCCAGATGTTGTCCAGCGGTTAATGACACTGACTGTGTGTGTGAGTGGGCGTGTCCCAGATGTTGTCCAGCGGTTAATGACACTGACTGTGTGTGTGAGTGGGCGTGTCCCAGATGTTGTCCAGCGGTTAATGACACTGACTGTGTGTGTGAGTGGGCGTGTCCCAGATGTTGTCCAGCGGTTAATGACACTGACTGTGTGTGTGAGTGGGCGTGTCCCAGATGTTGTCCAGCGGTTAATGACACTGACTGTGTGTGTGAGTGGGCGTGTCCCAGATGTTGTCCAGCGGTTAATGACACTGACTGTGTGTGTGAGTGGGCGTGTCCCAGATGTTGTCCAGCGGTTAATGACACTGACTGTGTGTGTGAGTGGGCGTGTCCCAGATGTTGTCCAGCGGTTAATGACACTGACTGTGTGTGTGAGTGGGCGTGTCCCAGATGTTGTCCAGCGGTTAATGACACTGACTGTGTGTGTGAGTGGGCGTGTCCCAGATGTTGTCCAGCGGTTAATGACACTGACTGTGTGTGTGAGTGGGCGTGTCCCAGATGTTGTCCAGCGGTTAATGACACTGACTGTGTGTGTGAGTGGGCGTGTCCCAGATGTTGTCCAGCGGTTAATGACACTGACTGTGTGTGTGAGTGGGCGTGTCCCAGATGTTGTCCAGCGGTTAATGACACTGACTGTGTGTGTGAGTGGGCGTGTCCCAGGTGTTGTCCAGCGGTTAATGACACTAACTGTGTGTGTGACTGGGCGTGTCCCAGGTGTTGTCCAGCGGTTACTGACACTAACTGTGTGTGTGACTGGGTGTGTCCCAGGTGTTGTCCAGCGGTGTTAATGACACTGACTGTGTGTGTGACTGGGCGTGTCCCAGGTGTTGTCCAGCGGTTAATGACACTGACTGTGTGTGTGAGTGGGCGTGTCCCAGGTGTTGTCCAGTGGTTCATGACACTAACTGTGTGTGTGACTGGGCGTGTCCCAGGTGTTGTCCAGCGGTTAATGACACTGACTGTGTGTGTGACTGGGCGTGTCCCAGGTGTTGTCCAGTGGTTAATGACACTGACTGTGTGTGTGAGTATGCAGTCCCAGGTGTTGTCCAGCTGTGTTAATTAATTGACTGTGTGTGTGAGTATGGTCCCAGGTGTTGTCCATGGTTCATGACACCAATTGTGTGTAAAATAATTAAGGAAACCAAAGGTCTTAGTTGCTAATGACACTAACTGTGTGTGTGACTGGGCGTGTCCCAGGTGTTGTCCAGTGGTTAATGACACTGACTGTGTGTGTGAGTGGGCGTGTCCCAGGTGTTGTCCAGCGGTTCATGACACTAACTGTGTGTGTGACTGGGCGTGTCCCAGGTGTTGTCCAGCGGTTAATGACACTAACTGTGTGTGTGACTGGGCGTGTCCCAGGTGTTGTCCAGTGGTTAATGACACTGACTGTGTGTGTGAGTGGGCGTGTCCCAGGTGTTGTCCAGTGGTTAATGACACTGACTGTGTGTGTGACTGGGCGTGTCCCAGGTGTTGTCCAGTGGTTAATGACACTAACTGTGTGTGTGACTGGGCGTGTCCCAGGTGTTGTCCAGCGGTTAATGACACTAACTGTGTGTGTGACTGGGCGTGTCCCAGGTGTTGTCCAGCGGTTAATGACACTAACTGTGTGTGTGACTGGGCGTGTCCCAGGTGTTGTCCAGCGGTTAATGACACTAACTGTGTGTGTGAGTGGGCGTGTCCCAGGTGTTGTCCAGTGGTTAACGACACTAACTGTGTGTCTCGGCGTGGGTGAGAGTCGGTCTGTACGGTCCGCAGTACTGAGGAGAGAGCGGCTGCCTGACCACGCCCACATTCACACCCAGTCACAGACGCACTTTCAGCAACAACACACATCTGATAACGTCACGTCGTCTTAAACAACACGCCTCACGCCTCTGCACTAATCACTTCTAAGTCCTTCTGAATCGCCTCTGAACCGTCCGCGTCGTTCTGTTCACGGCTAACGCTTAGCTACAAAGCTAACTAGCTGCTAACACGAGGCTGAATCCCAAATCCCTGATCAAGGGCACTACTCGGAGTGTGAGCGCATCACAGCCATGCTGACATTCAGTGCAACGGAACGACTTTAAGTGTGAAACTCCTTAAATATATTTTCATCTTTCACTTCTCACAAACATTTTGTTCTTAAGTTAATGGATTTTATCCTAATCGTGTGTGTGTGTGTGTGTGTGTGTGTGTGTGTGTGTGTGTGAGAGAGATATAATTTTGGACAGTTTTAATTATTTTTAATCAGTGATTCTTTTGTACACTTCCTCTCCTATGTCCTGGGGAACGCCCAACTGTTATTACACACATGACACTTGAATCACACATGTGACACGTAACTACTTCCGCTTGAGAGAGAGAGTAGCGGTCAGCGCGGATCAGAGGCTCGCGTGTTCTTTTGTCACGGTTCAGGTATAAACTCTATTTTATTATAGAAGAACATTGGATATGTGTAATCTCGTTACACCCAGACGCGTCACTCAGACGAGGCGTGTGTGAGCTTTCAGTGTGAAATACACACGTCCTCTTCTATTTGCGATTTTAATAACAGCATCCTTCACACGCTCGCATCGGTTTCTGTAATAAACGCGAGGAAATGTCATTTTAAAGAATCAGATTTCTATCAGCGAAGGGGAAAGTGTTTATTAAAGCCAGAGCTGTTTGGAAACCAGAAGTGGATTTCTGTTTAACATGATCGAGCGCTCCGCTAACTCTGCTAACTCTGCTAACTCCGCTAATCCATCTCTGCAGCCCGATTAAACTGACAGGAAAATCCATCCCGTTTTCTTATTTCCATTTAGAGCCGAAACAGCGCCGAAGCTCTCGACGCGCGGACGCCACACCGGTGTTTATACGGGTTGTCATGGTTACAGCCCAAAGCACTTACAAGTTCAATCTGATCTGTAACGAACCACACGAAAGTCTGATGTACGGCAAAACGAACATGGCTTTGTTTGATTTGATTGATTGGAAATCCGAATGTAAACTTACAGCTTCACACGTGCAGAACCTTTCAGACCCGCGTGTAAAACCCTGCTGCAGTCAGTCACGTCTCACATTGCTTTCAGTTTTTTTTAGGATGTTCAAAATATTGCACTGACTTCACATGATTAATCACAGAAAAATGTACAACTTTCATGAATTACTAAATGAAATGAAACTGATTAATGGAACATTTGCATTGAATAAACAAACAGACGGAGCTGTTTATAAGAGCGTAGGCGTCCGCAGGTCCTGCAGTGAGGAACGTTCGTACCATCGGAGCACATCATGCCTGAACGGTCGACTTCGATACATGACACGTTCAGTGAACCCGGACGTCTTCAGCACAGCCCCTGATGCTACCGCTAACTGTCTCCCTCATGTCTGAGTATCTGACTGTCTTACAGACACGGATACTGCAGCATCTTCTACAGGTGGAGCAGAACCAAAATCCCAAATCCCAAATCCAGCAGCTTCACGGCACAGAGAGGAGGACAGGGGAAGACGTAGCGGCGCGAGACGAGCGTCCGGCGCTAACCTCAGCTATTGACCACAAGCAACTAATTTACAGAGCATTTAATTAATTACTTTATTATTATTTTACTTATAATTATAGGAATAAATGCTCTTTCTATTTTATTTTCTCTTTGTTTCTTATTTATTTATTTATGTATGTATTTATTTTATTTACTTGGGTAGTTAGTTATATATCTTTATTTGTTTCCTCTTTTCTTTCTTTGTGTTCTATTTGTGTTTTTTGTTTGTTTGTTTGTTTTTTTTATTTCTTTTTTTCTTTTCACCTTCATTCTTTCTTTCTGTTTTGTTTGTTTTTATTGTTTATCCTTTTCCTGTGTTCTGTTCTGATCTGAATCTGATTCATTCACATTCTCTCACATTTCATACACATTCCCAAAATTTGCTTTTGATTCTGTAAATCCGCTTTGTGACAATAACCGTTGTTAAAGGGTCTATACAAATAAAACAAATATACAAATAAAACTAAATTGAATGTTTGTTTATTTCTCTCAGGAGGTGTAAATGTTTACTCAGGAGAAATAAACAAACAGTAAGTAAGCCTTCACTGTAAATCTCAAATCACATTTATCCCAAGGGACTGTCTCACCCTCGTGTTTCCTCTGTCTCACCCCCGTCTTTCCTCTGTCTCACCCCCGTCTTTCCTCTGTCTCACCCCAGTCTTTCCTCTGTCTCACCCCCGTCTTTCCTCTGTCTCACCCCCGTCTTTCCTCTGTCTCACCCCCGTCTTTCCTCTGTCTCCCCCCCGTATTTCTTCTGTCTCACCCCCGTGTTTCCTCTGTCTCACCCCCGTCTTTCCTCTGTCTCACCCCCGTCTTTCCTCTGTCTCCCCCCCGTATTTCTTCTGTCTCACCCCCGTCTTTCCTCTGTCTCACCCCCGTCTTTCCTCTGTCTCACCCCCGTCTTTCCTCTGTCTCACCCCCGTATTTCTTCTGTCTCACCCCCGTCTTTCCTCTGTCTTCCTCTGTCTCACCCCCGTCTTTCCTCTGTCTCACCCCCGTCTTTCCTCTGTCTCCCCCCCGTATTTCTTCTGTCTCACCCCCGTGTTTCCTCTGTCTCACCCCCGTCTTTCCTCTGTCTCACCCCCGTCTTTCCTCTGTCTCCCCCCCGTATTTCTTCTGTCTCACCCCCGTCTTTCCTCTGTCTCACCCC
>QNUK01001564.1:10000-30000 GCA_013621035.1 Clarias magur
GAGGTACACAAGGGGCATCGAACCACACAAACAAGCACAAACCATCCTAAAAACTACAGCTAAAATCCCCAAAACAGACAAATAAATCGAGTTAAATCTCAAAATAGTAAAGAATTATACTGTATATATATATATATAAACTATTCATAAGTGAGGAAGTGCACTGTGATGTAGGGCACTAGAGTGAGGAAGTGCACTGTGATGTAGGGCACTAGATTGAGGAAGTGTACATTGACATAGGGCACTAGACTGAGGAAGTGCATTGTGATGTAGGGCACTAGATTGAGGAAGTGCACTGTGATGTAGGGCACTAGATTGAGGAAGTGCACTCGGGCTGTGTCCTGACCGAGTGCTCGTGCTGATCGACGTCTCTCTTCTGAGCCGCAAGAATCAAGTCCCTGTTCTGATTGACAGTTGTGATTGACGGCTGGCATTTAGGACCCTGGGGAGGTAAAAGACAAAAAGAGTGAGGTTTTAAGAGCGCGCACTTAGAGTGTATAGTCGGGTGCTGAAGGTCAGAGCAGGGAATTCTGGGAGTTTTAGCACTTTTGTACTAATTAACCTGTATAATGGGTTCAGCTGATTTTAATAACTTAGCAGGAGAGCAGAATGCCAAGAGGTGCAAGGTCTTAGCTCGCATGCACACACACATACACACACACACACACGCATGCACACACACACACACACCAGCTCCCTACTGGCTGTTCCTTTGTCATGCTGACTTTACCACTAAACATTATTGTTGTTTTTCTAAAAGTGTGTGTGTGTGTGTGTGTGTGTGTGTGTGTGTGTGTGTGTGTGTGTGTGTGTGTGTGTGTGAGTGTGTAATTATTTCTTGAACGTAATTACTTCTTGAAACGTCTCTGAGTTCACTTTTATTACTGTAAAACAAATATCAAGAAAGTGGAGGAGAGAACGTAGGTGAGTTTTTATTATACCACAGTTACTTCCATATGAGTGATCAGTTTGGGCGAGAGGTGTGATGATAACAGACAGTAACGGCACTGAGACGTGTAACTGTGTGTGTGACTGGGCGTGTCCCAGGTGTTGTGCAGTGGTTAATGACACTAACTGTGTGTCTCAGCGTGGGTGAGAGTCGGTCTGTACGTCCCCAGTTCTGAGGAGAGAGCTGATCAAAAGCACTGCTCGGTGTGTGGAACAAGGCATTGGACATCCTACATAGTGGACTAGCTTTACATTTACATTTAGCTTTTTACATTTTAATTTGGGATTCGAACCCAGAAGAACGCGGAAGTTAACGGAGGTGATATTCTAAAGTAGAATAAGTGGAAATATAAAGTAAATCTGGTGAGTTTCCCAGGACAGGTAATAGTAACTCTGCTTCATAACTCTCTCTCTCTCACACACACACACACACACACACACACACACACACACACACACACACACACACACACAAACATACACTCAACCCCCAACACACACACAGGAGTAAAATCAATATCAGAGGTATAAATATGAACCTTTTGATTTGCCCTCTAGCCTTCAGCACGCTAAAAGAATGACACACACACACACACACACACACACACACACACACACACACACACACACACACACACACACACACACACACACACACACACACAACGTATGAATCTTATGATTCACCCAATATTAAGTGTGCACTTGTGGCAGACACATGCACACACACACACACACACGCACACACACACACACACGCACACATGAAACGTCTCTGAATGTACTTGTTAGGATTTAACCCCGGTTGGACTTTACAGCTCAGTGTGTGCAGTCAAAGCAGATTAGAATGAGGTATGTGATTCGTGTGTGTGTGTGTGTGTGTGTGTGTGTGTGTGTGTGATGTGGGTGAGTCATGAGCAGCAGTCGATAAAGGGCCTGTTAAAATAAAGCAGTGTCACACAGGTTTTTTATAATTAGAGTAATTCATTTAATTGTGTTGTGACTCCTTGACATTTCCCGCGCCGGCCTGTCAGAGTCGAGTGTGACGGCGTCTCACACCGCTGAGAATAAACGCTGGAACAGTCAAAGAGCTGTGCTGATCAATATCTCAGATCAATACACATGCAGATTTATTACTGAAATACTCAGAGCTCAGGCTTACACACGTGTGGGCGGGGTTTATGGAACACAGGGGCGTGTCCCAGTCTGATCTCCATAAAGCCTCATGTTAAAACGTACAACTTTACAACAGATGTACATGAAGCCATATGGTTATGAATAATTAGGGGCGTAGCTGATTTAATCTGCATCGCAGGTGTCACGCTGCTAGCGGTCTGCGGTTCCTCGCGGTAACTAACTAGATCATTCAACAGATGACCGAAATCAATCAAACGCATTAGCATATCAATTAATTAATTAAGCATTTTAGTGAAGCTAATGCTAGGCTAGCTAGTTTGTTACAAAGTAACTGAATAAATAGGTGTGTTCCAAACAACAGCCAGCATCTGTTCGTTCTAACTATTAGCCAGGGTTTATGCGGAGTCAGTTCCTGCCCAGATGGAGACAAGCGGCACTCCCACAGCTGTAGGGGGCGTAACTGAGCGACTGTCCAGCTCTTATACAGTCTGCAGTCTGACCCTAAACTTGAGTGATATCGGCTCTAGTGAGGAGCAGTGTTTAGTACAGCGCCACCGTCTGGAAGCTACGGGTAACTACAATAACTTGCGATGTGTGTTTTGTCTGTAAACACACACACACACACACACACACACACACACACACACACACTGATTTTATTTTATTTATCCCACAAATCAACACAGTGAATTAAACGTGCACTGGAGTAATTCTCAGGATGTAGAATAAGACGTCTCTCTCTGTGCTGCTGAATAACGAGTCTGTACGTCGTTGTGTTTAATCAAACCGCTGATCAATCTGGTCGTCACACTAAAGCATCTCGTGTACGTTTGGTATTTTCTGCTCCTGACTCGAGTGTTTGCGTTTGAAGCCGGTTGTCTGGATGTTAATGAGATCGCCGTCTGCAAACACGTCACAGGTCGTCTTAATGATCGGAGAAATTCCACCAAAGCCGCGCTGCTGCGTAACCCGAGTCTGATCGCCAGCAACGTTCCTGGTGTGTCACGACTGCTGGACCTGCGTCTCTCACACTGTGTGTCTTTCTTTGCATCTTTGCAGTGAACATTTTGTTCGTGTAAAGAGTTAACAGTGTTAAAGCACGAGTACGATTCCCTCAGCATCTTCTCCTGCTCTGTGATGTCTTTCCAGATCCTTCAGACGAGTGTGTGTAGATGAGAAGTGTGTGTAGATGAGTGCGTTCAGCTCGATGATAGTCTTCAGATGCCTCTCTCGCTAACATGATCCTGAAAACCTAATTAGCGAGGGAGGCACATCCTCCCTAAAGAGGACCGGATCCACACACACTCCAACCGTCCATTAGGGACAGAAGCCTCAGGCCTGAATGTGAAACCGCTGATTAGATTAATGAACACTCCGTTCTCCAGCACACACACACACACACACACACACACACACACACACGAGCTGATATACATCACTTCAACATGGAAACTTTATGGGTGAAGAGAGTTGCCGCTGAATGACGTCTCTGAGGATTTAAACACACGCTCGTTTATATGTTTTGATTCTGACGGTAGCGCAGGTGTTTATTAATGGTCTCCATAGCAACCGCTCACTCACACAAATGTGTCCGGCGCACCGCCTGCTGATAATACACAGATTATTTTGTTCAAATGCAAGGCTTGGTCCATTTATTCTGCAATATCAGAGGCGGAGTCTCAGCGTCTCCAGAGTTCACACTTATCTTCACTTTCTCACTCACATGACACGCTGCCATTTTTGTGTTTTTTTGTTTTTGTCGTGTCCCAGCACGTGCACACGTCTCCTCCTGCGTAGATCCTGAACGCTGCAAGCCGTGTGTGAGCTGAGGTGCAGGACTGAGACTCGGGGTGATGGAGGTGTTAAAGCGCAGAGCAGACGGGGGCGGGGCTTATAGAGACACGTTATACACGTGTGTGTAGAGATTTACAGTCTGTAATAAAGACAGAGGAGGCGCGGCGACGTCGTCTCTACTTCACCTAATTACATCAGTTACAGGATGATGAATAACTAATTGGCTGTTTTGTTTCATTTGCATACAAAGTTGTTCTGTAATTACATTATGAATTATTGTGTGTGTGTGTGTGTGTGTGTGTGTGTGTGTGTGTGTGTGTGTGTGTGTGTGAGAGAGAGAGAGAGAGAGAGAGAGAGAGAGAGAGAGAGAGAGCATAAAAAGCAGAGAGAGATGAATATTGCTCTGTGAGAGCTTTTACATTACTGCTATTAAAGTGTCTTCTGATGTACTGCGCACAGACAAGTGCAGTGTGTGTGTGTGTGTGTGTGTGTGTGTGTGTGTGTCGCCCTCTCTATCCATCTGTCTATCTGTCTCTATATCTATCTATCTACAGATACAGTCACAAGTGCGCGCACACACACACACACACACACACACACACACACACTCAACATGAACATCAGCACAGCATCAGGCTTTCAGTGGTTTTCTTTGATCTGATGTTTTTCTGAAGCAAAATGATGACACACACACACACACACACACACACACACACACAGATCTTTAATAGAAGAAAACCCCAAGAGTTTGGAGCACAAAGTTTAATTTATTTTGAATGATCACAGGTTCAGAGTTACACACACCTGCAGATGATTCACTCAGATTCACTGAAAGTCCTGCGATGTCTTTTAATTTGCCGAACCCGAGGCGTCTCAACTTCCTGTTAGTGACGATGAACGGCCTCGTGTGTGTGTGTGTGTGTGTGTGTGTGTGTGTGTGTGTGTGTGTGTGTGTGTGTGTGTGTGTGTGTGTGTGTGTGTGTGTGTGTGTGTGCGAGACTGCTCTCTTTGGACTGAGCCAGGAACAACCCAGGAACCACCGAGGCTCAGGTCTGCCATGAACTGGAAGCTGCTGGGACACCAGTGTCGGTCTCCAGTCTGGACAGGTTTTACATCACCATGGACTGAATGAAGAAATCCAGAAAATCCAAACCTGTAAGCTCAGCTAACGTTTGCAGCTGAGCACAAGGACAAACATTTAAAAAGTGTCCTGGAGAAAAGTTCAGACCAGAGGTGTGTGTGTGCAGGAGTAAATCTGATGGAGGAATTCCACCTGGAGAACGCTGTAGCAGGTCTTAAGCATGGTGGTGGTAACATCACACTCTGGTGCTGTTCTCCTGCCAGTGGACTGGTGTAACTGCACAAAGGTGATGGAATCTTGAAGAAGGAGAAGAACATCAGAGATCTCCTCAGCTCATTAGATGGAAACACTCATCACATCCGGGTGTGGAACGGATAAAGCAGGAGGTTTAAATTTTGAAGCTTTAATCCTAACAGGAAGTTGTGATTAAAACTCAGATCTGTGGCAGGAAACCAGAACGTTTAACTGAACAGCAGCAGCTCTGCCAAGATGATCGGTCAGATGTCCAAGCAGGGATCTGCCAGAAGCTCCTGCTGAACATCTGCTAAAGCTGAAACTCGCTCAGGGGCGTTCAGCCAAGTATTAGCAGCGCTGTGTGTGTGTGTGTGTGTGTGTGTGTGTGTGTGTGTGTGTGTGTGTGTGTGTGTGTGTGTGTGTGTGTGTGTGTGTGTGTGTGTGTGTGATTCTGATGCTTTAAACTCTGCGCTCCAAACTCGGGTTTTTGTTCTGTTAAAGGTTTTGTACAGACACTCTGCTGTTCAAAGACATCAGTGACATCCAGATACTGCCATGATGTTCACGTTGAGAGAGAGAGACGGTGTGTGTGTGTGTGTGTGTGTGTGTGTGTGTGTGTGTGTGTGTGTGTGTGTGTGTGTGTATACACTTCTCTCTCGCGCTCTCTCTCTCTCTCTCACACACATCTTCTCTCCTTTTTCCTGTGTTTTTCTGTCGTCTCCTGTGGCTTGTGTAATGAGAGTGCTGTTCACACACACACACACACACACACACACACACACACACACACACACACACACACACACACACACAAATGGACCTCGGCTAAATGTGTAATTAATGACTGCTGGGAAAAGGAGAAGGAAGGTCAGAAAGATGGCAAGAAATTTATGAGAGATGGAGCATCTTAGAGACGCTGTTACACACACACACACACACACACACACACACACACACACACACATGCGCACACACACAAAAAAAAAAAAAAACACTTGAATATTGCGGGAGCAAAGTCTTATTCATGGGAAGTCGTACTGAGTCCCCACAGGAGGAGATAAACCCACAAACAGTGAAACACTTTTACTGCTTTTAACACACACACACACACACACACACACACACACACACACACACACAAAACACTACACATGTAGGGTTTACACAGTTATACACCACGTACATGTATGGTTTTGATATTTACATTCATATACAGGTTACTCCATAAGAATTGGCACCCCAGAATATTCCTGATTATTGACAAATTATCTCTAAAAACGAATCACTTTGTAAAATTGTAAGATTAAAAACACTACTGTTTTTAATTTTATACTATGGTTTGTTTGTTTGTTTGTTTGTTTGTTTTGTTGCTGTTTTTCTATTGCCAAACTGTAAGGAACTGAACATGGCCGGAGAATTGTGTTTTAACTTTACGATCACATTTGAAACCTTCTGACCCGTTTATCATCTTTCACTCAGGATTTCCTGTCTAATCCTTATTTCATTTCTTGTGTTATTTTCCTTTTCCCATCTTTACTTCCTCCTTTTCTTATGAAAAACTTTGGGACCTTCTTGTCCTGATATAAACATTTTGTGATCACTTAATTTTTTTGTTAAATTCGTGAATCACTCTCATAACAACGTGGAGACTGTTGTTGGTATTTCATCTTTGCTGTTTTTAATTTATGCATATGATTCAAAATATGCATTTACATTTTCTTTCTTTGTTATTTATTTATTTATTTATTTATTCAGAATTTTCAGTTTCTACACCTCTGTAATTATAATGACAGATTCCTTCTCATTAGCTTTTGTAGACACGAAACCTCAAAGTTAAACTGCAGCTTATTTCTTTTCTTCCTAACTTTCTTACTTTTTTCTTTCTTCCTTTTACTTTGCAGTTCTGGAGAATCAGCTGTGACACAGATCTGTCTTTCCATCAAACCCTTCAATTAACACCTCGTCTAAAAAAAGCATTTCCATCCATCATTAACAAAGATTTTTTTTTCTTTATGATCCTGTTTGACATTTTTTCAACCTTCATACTTTTTAGGTTTTCCAGTATTATATTGCATATTATATAATATTACAGATATAAACATTGCAAAGTATAACATTTCTGTTAGATTTGTAATCAGAAACTATATAAACTATAATATTTGTGCTTTGTTTCTATTCAATTAAATTCCATTTTATTCATCTAGGGCTTTAAACATTATGTCACAATGTAGCTTTACAAAATTAAATGTTTATAGCTGGACACATTACAAAATACCAATTCCATGTTGTTGTTTTATACATTTTATTTATTAACCAAATATAATATTTCTGTATATCTTGTATTTATACTTTGGTCTATGTGTTTTGTGAGACTTATGCTGTTGTGTCTATTTTACAAACAGGCCTTTGGGAGGTTTCTTCCCCGCCATGTTCAAGGCCGTGACCGACGCCGTGACCGACCAGGTCTGGCCCCCATTAGGCACGAGGCAGAAGGAGAGCGTGACCAGCCGGGCACCCCCTCATAAAGACTGGGGTGGGGCTCGCCGCTCTTCTCAATCTACCTCAAAAAGACCGGAACTGAGGAGGTTCCTCTCTGAAAAGAGGAAGTCCTGAGACTCGTGCACCCAGGGCCATGGGGGTGTCTCCCCCTGGGGAGGGGCGCCTGGCACTCCCAGGAGGCGAGTGTTCAAACCCCACCACCACTGGTGTTTTGGGGAGCATCGGACTCCAACAAAATGTTAGGTGTTCAGTCATTTCCTGCCACAGTTCCTTACCGAACATCTAACACCCCCCCATCCAGCCGAAGTGACAAAACTCGTGCCCCTTTCAGAGAAGCTGGCAGAGTGGAAGCTACTGCCAGGTGTATCTCCTTGGGTACAAAGGACTGTAGCCACAGGCTACAGGATTCAGTTTGCACATTGTCCTCCGCATTTCAACGGCATGGTCTCCACTTCCGTGAAACCGGAACAAGCACATCTGCTGGCCCAGGAATTACAGAGTTTGCTGGGCAAAGGGGTCATAGAACATGTTCCCCTCCCAGACAGAGAGTCGGGCTACTACAGTCGGTATTTCTTGCTTCCCAAGAGAGATGGGGAGTTGCGTGCGATTTTGGATCTTCGCGGCTTGAAACGCTATCTCAGGAAATTCAGATTCAAAATGTTGATTGTCAAAATGATTGTTTCTCAAATCCAACCAGAGGATTGGTTTGTGCTAATCGACGTCAAGGACGCATATTTCCATATAGAAATATTGCCACAACACAGGAAGTTCCTGAGGTTCGCTTTCGGGGGCGAAGCATTACTAAAATGCTTGAATGCAGTCCTGGCTCCTTTTATAACTCCAGGGTATCCGTATTTTGAATTACATAGACAACTGGCTGATTCTGGCCCAGTCTCAGGAGCTAGCGTTCTCTTTCCTGTTCAGAGGACAACATATTTTGGTGTCACATGGGATTCGGTCACAATGCAGTCTCCTGCTTGTGTCAAATCCATTGTCAACACCCTGAAGGAAATCAAGCTAGGCCAGAAGGTGACTGTTCATCACTTTCAGAGATCTCTAGGCCTCATGGCAGCAGTATCCACGGTGATACCTTTGGGCCTTCTGCACATGAGAGTATTTCAGTTGTGGCTAAGAGCCAGGGGATTTCACTCAAGGGCTAATCCCCAGAGGCTAATAAGGGTTATGCGCCGGGGACTTTGTACACTTTCTATGTCTTTCAGACCCCGGTTTCTGACTTTGGGTCCCACTTTAGGACCGTCTTGTCGTCGCAAGATGCTAACGACAGACGCTTCCCTCACGGGCTGGGGTGCGGTCTTAGATGGCCGTTCAGCACAGGGCAGCTGGAGAGGTCATCTTCTCGCATGGCATACCAATTGCCTCAAAATGATGGCTCTGTTTCTGTCCCTGAAACACTTCCTCCAGCAGTTGAGAGGCTACCATGTCCTAGTGCGGGTGGACAACACTTCGGTAGTCTCGTACATAAATCGCCAAGGTGGACTGCACTCGCGCCTCTTATTGATAGCGCCCCATTGGCTGTGGTTCTCGGATCTAATGTCTCTCCTCGACAGCTCACCCTGGGTGATTCCAGTAAGGAGAGATCTTCTGTCTCAGGCCCAGGGGACAATATTTCATCCCTGGCCTGAGTTCTGGAACCTTTACGCCCTGCCCCTGAAGGGGACCAACTAAGAGATGCTGGTCTTCCAGCCAGCATAATTTAAACTATTCTAAGTGCCAGGCTCCCTCCACTAGAAGAACGTATGCCCTCAAATGGAGTGTATTTGAAAGTTGGTGCATGGCAAGACATGTAGACATCTAGACATTGCAGTGCGGCAGCGTTGGTATTCTTGTTCCCATAACGTTTTCAGCTTTTGAAAGGGAATATCTCGGGTTACTTTGTTGTAACCCTGTTCCCTGATAAAGCGGGAATGAGATGCTGCGCTTCAGTGCCGCACTGCTGGCGTGGCTGGATGTCCTTTCAGACAAAATTAACCTGAAGATGTTTACAGTTCACTCTTATTTATAACCTGCTGGTGCACCTTGTCAGATTACGTCACCTGACCGAGGTCCTAAGCCAAAAATATTTGGCGTATTTGATACACACAGGCTTCACAACCGGAGAACAAAGAGATGTTCCCATAGCGTTTTCACGTAGCATCTCGTTCCTGCTTTATCAGGGAACAGGGTTACAGCAAAGTAACCCGAGATGTTTGTACTTTATGTTTGTTTTATGTTTGGCCCAGTCCACTACCAGATTGTTTTAGTGCTGGAGTTTCTGCAAGGAAAGTTGTCCTCGGGCTTATCCCTAGTACTCTCAGAATGTACGTAGCCGCTATTTCGCCCCGTCATGTTCTGACTGGTGGGGTTTCTGTGGGAAAGCACCCTTTAGTTGCCCGTTTTATTCGTGGAGCTAAACGGTTGAGGCCGCCCACTAGAGCGACAGTCCCTTCGTGGGACTTAGCTATTGTGCTCCCTTGGAACTATCCAGTTCCATTCTTGACCATGCACCCAGTTGTTCTCAAAGCCTTCTGTCCTCCACCTTTCACAGCTCCGGAGCAGGAAAGACTTCACTTATTGTGTCCGGTACGTGCTCCTCAGATTTACGTCCACCGCACGAGCCAGTGGTGTAAGTCAGAACAGCTTTTCATTTGCCATGGGGGCTGCAACCGGGGGGCGGCCGCATCCACTAGATAGACGCTGTCACATTGGGTGAGAGATGCTATTGCCCTAGCCTATGAGGCGCATGGTCACACTTCTCCTCTGGGAATCAGGGCTCATTCGACCAGGGGGATTGCCTCATCAATTGCTCTGGCAAGAGGTGTCCCCCTGCGGCAGGCTGGTCCTCTCCGCACATGTTTGTTAGATTTTATAGTCTGGAGGTCAATGCTACTCCGGGCTCGCAGATCCTCGAGTCAGCATCCCAGAGCTAGGTCTGAGACCTCCTTGGCTATTGTGTGCACACGCTACACAACCTGGGGGTCCAGACACTTGCAGTGCAGCAGCGTTGGTATTCTCGTTCCCATAATGTTTTCAGCTTTTGAAAGGGAATATCTCAGGTTAGCGTTTTTATGCAGCATCTCGTTCCCGCTTTATCAGGGAACAGGGTTACAGCAAAGTAACCCGAGATGTTTGTACTTTGTGGTTGTTTTATTTAATTATGTGTGTCCCACATACACACGCGCACACACACACACACACATGCACACATTACAGGCAACTGGGGAGGAACGTCTCGGGTTACTTGACTGTAACCCTGTTCCCTGATAAAGCGGGAACGAGATGCTGTGTGAAAACGCTATGGGAACATCTCTTTGTTGCCCGGTTGTGAAGCCTGTGCATGTCAAACCCGCTGAATACCTGCCTGGCACAGGTTATAAGCCGAAGGTATTCGGCGGGTTTGACATGCACAGGCTTCACAACCGGGCAACAAAGAGATGTTCCCATAGCGTTTTCACACAGCATTGAGTGTAGCTTTTGAAAGGGAACAACAGGTTAACCTAATCTGCATTTTCTGACCTGTGGGAGGGAACCGGAGTACTCGGAGGCAACCCACCAAGTACTCCACATGCATACACACACACACACACACACACACACAGACCCCAAGGGGAGACACCCGGGAGGTGCGAGGCCACGGTGCTAACAAGTATATTATATAACATGATATTTGTGATGGATGATATTTTTATACATAAGTGGTGAAACTGGCTCATGGGTGTGTGAAGCTCAAATTCACTTATTTACTGCAAACCTACAGAAAGAAAAAGTAAAATTCAACGTTACAAAGAAATACAACAAATATACAACATGGTGAATTTACGCCTTATTTCTACTTGTGTCTCTATGCATGTAAGTTATATATCTTTAAGTTTTGCTCATTGCTCAGGTGATTAATAAATGCTACTAACCGACACACACACACACACACACACACACACACACACACGCAGTATCTAACATTCAGTAACCGACACCCCGGCGTCCTGAGAAACCTCGCTGCAATATTAACGGCGTGTTACAGATATTGACTTACAGCACAAATCTGCCGAGTTTCATTACATCATTCTCACGTGGCCTCATTACGCTTAAACCTCATCCGTAAATATCCTCAGAACTCTGGGATTTAACCCAAGTGACAGCAATTAACACTGTACACTCTGCTCTTTCTGTCTTCCACAGCTTTATTCCTTCTTCCAGGTAAATTCGGTGATTATTCTCTAAACGCTGTAACATATTAAAGCCTTAAATATCGGAAACCCCTCGAGGACACGGTGATTTAACCTGCTCAGCTGCAATTAACGCCATTAGACTCCTCTAAAAAAGAGCGATTGCTCCAATAGGTCTGTCTGTAACAAGATATCCGCTATTTTTTTTCTTCCTTATTTGCTCGTTTTTTTTTTCTGCCTCTCTTCTCTTCCTCCTTTTTACGGCCCTAATTGAAGTTGCCGAGCGAATCCATCTCGTAATAAAGCGAGAGACGGATTGAGGCTTTTTTCTGCCGAGCTGGCAGAGGCGAGAGCCGTCGCCTTTCATATCCCTTATAGAGGCGCATAAATCCATTAAATCCATATACGTCTCTCTCTCTTCCTCTCTCTGTCTCTCTCTCTCTCTCTCTCTCGTTCTTTCTCATCGACTCGAGAGCCTTGACTTCATTTGCTCACCTTGCTGTCTATTACTAAAAGCTCTCTCAAGCACTTTCCATAAAGACTCTTGAAAAGACTCTGAGAGCGGCCGTGAGCGGATTCTCCTTCATCACTTATCTAACAATAATCTATCGTTTTATTGAACCGATCCCGAGTATTCAAACTGCCGTCGTGTCAACCTGAGACGCATTCAGCCTTTACCTGGGTGAGAATTCTTCACATATGCAAGAGCAGAGAGTTTCTGTTACAGCCTGAAGGTGTTATTGTCCTATTACAAGTTTCCTTTTTAATCCATTTATGGTTACATGCATTGTTTCTAAAGTTCCTACAGAAAACCTCATCACGTCACCACGTCCCTGTGAATCAGTCGTTACTATGGAAACCATACCGTGTTAGAGAGTAAGAGAGAGAGAGCTCATTAATATAGACCTGCGCTACTGTCAGGGCTGCTGTGATAGAGAATTAATCAACACCTCCTGACCAATCAGAGCGCAGTTTATCACTTTAATGTACCGCGTCGAGTTCAGTGCAGTTACGGTGAGTCACCGTTATAAACCCAACCTCGGAGTGTTCGAGACAACAACAACAAAAAAAACTTATTGGAGTGTTTGAGAGGTGATGAAATGATAACACACACACACACACACACACACACACACACTCTACTCTTAATCATACATTATGCAGTCAGAGACACACATCACCTCCTCCTTTCATCCTTCATTATGCATTTTATCTTTCTGCTGAGACAAGAGGCTGGCAGAGAGAGAGAGAGAGAGAGAGAGAGAGAGAGAGAGAGAAATGGAGATATGCACAGAGACAAAGAAAGTGGTTGAGTGTGTGAGACAGAGAGAGACGGAAAGGGATGTGTGTGTGTGTGAGAGAGAGAGAGAGAGAGAGAGAGAATAATAATTGTTCCGTGTAATTGCTCGATTTACATTATAGTTTTAGACAGATGCCTGTCAATCAAGATGCTTGTTAAAATAATATTAGAATATTAGGCCACGCCCACCAAGCCAGACTCAGACCTGAGTGAAGCTGCGGTTCAAGAGTTTTTATTACATTTACCTCATTTCCCCCTGCAGCTTTTTTAATATACGAGTGTGAGTTGAGTGTACAGTAATGTAAACATGTTTAATATTTTACATCATGTTGCGTGAGATTTTATATAAACTCCAGTCCTAAAGCAGGGAAACAGAGCTTTAAAACAGATATTAAAATTAAATTGTAGTGCTTCTCAGCTGAATTTCACCATCTTTCAGGGGCGTGTGTGTGTGTGCGTGTGTGCGTATGTGTGCGTGTGTGCGTGTGTGTGTGCGTGTGTGTGTGTGTGTTGAAATAGATTGTTTTTTGGAGGAATATTCATTTATCTCTGCCCTGGACAGAGGGACATAAATAGACATCTAACAAGCTCACTTGCACTCGATAAACAGATTATCCTTCTCCTGTCCCCTTTACCCACCATACATCTCTCTCTCTCTCTCTCTCTCTCTCTCTCTCTCTCTCTCTCCATCTACAAAAGTTTCACTTTGTACTCTAAATAATCATTAATACAGTAACAGTGCAAAAAAACTTTTTTGTAATTTAATCCAAAATCAATGAGGGATTTTTTTTTTATATTAATTTTGTATAAACTGCTTTATATAAAAGCACGCGCGCATGCACGCACACACACACACACACACACACACACACACACACACACACACACAGAGAGAGAGAGAGAGAGATTGTCTTTTGTCTGTACTGTGCTGCCCTCTCGTGGCCGTACTGTTTTAAAAAATGAAACAAAAAAATATGAAAAATAAGAAATAAATTGTATAAAATAATTTTCAAAAGGATTCTTAAAATGTTATTTTTTTAAGGAGCCTGGGTAAAGGTGTTTACATTATTATTGTTGTGGTTTTGCTCAGGTTATGTGGGTATTGTTTTATTGTCATTCCTGTATAGAGTTTATATCCACTGGAACAGAGAGTCTTTAATCCCGTATAGAGGTGCAGCGTGTAACAGGAGACACAACTACATAAAGTCAAAATACACAACATGGAGACAATAAATAAACACGACGCAGGCTGTACACTTGTCGTGGACTAGCAGCAAATAGGCGTAGCGTTTCATACAGTGGTGTTGCGTCATAGTGACTGGCTCAGTAAAGGGGTGAGAGGTGCAGGTGAGGGGTGAGCGGATCAGAGACACCCTGATGACATTTTCTTTTGGACACTGTGCACTTCGTGTCCCAGCTGGTCAGGGTGATCTGTACTGTCCCTCTATAGGAAGGTCTGAGACCTGGGGCTATGCTAGCCCTGCTAAGCTGTTAGGGGAGGGCTTTATGATGAAAGGTGTAAGTATGACGGTCGATACTCATTCAATCAGGACGAGGCTGATTTCTTCAGGCAGGGATGATGATGGCCTTGTTGAAAAAATTTATAGGATAAATGACAATGTGTGTATATATATATAATCATATGTACTGTATATATGTCTATTTTTTCTTTACACAGTAAAAACAATTATAAATGCTGGTTTACAGTTTGATTTTGGTTTTAATGCTAGTTTTAGAGATAAGAAGCTCATCAACATACGGTGGAACCTTGGATTATGAGCATAATTCGTTGCGGAATCAGGCTCGTATTCCAAAACACTCGTAAACTAAATCAAATCTTCCCATAAGAAATAATGAAAACTCAAATAATTAATACAATATATAAAGTAAAAATAAAACAAATTAACCTGCACTTTACCTTTAAAAAAAGTTGAAAATAAATCCCAACAGATAAGTGTTTCTGTTTGTGCATGTGTGTGTGTGTGTGTGTGTGTGTGTGTGTGTGTGTGTGTGTGTGTGTGTGTGTGTGTGGAATTCGCCCCTTCCCTCGCCTCGTCTTACACAGTAAAAGTACTCCTCTCTCCCCCCACCTCGCTTTTTAAGTTTCACAACAAACACACACACACACAACAAATACACTGTATTAATGGGAAAAAAAGAAATCTCTCTAATGACACTCATGTGAGCGCAGACTAATGGAATCACTGCTGTAAAGTAAAAAACAAAAAAAAGCAAAAAACAAATGAACCAGCACCTTACCTTTGAAAAGAATCGCGACAGAGCAGAGTTTCTGTGTAGAGCAGAGTGTGTGTGTCTGTGTGAAGCTGGGGAGGGGGGTGTAAAGGTGAGAGAGTGTTTGTGTGTGTCGGTGTGTGTGTGTCGGTGTCAAAAAACTTGGCACTCGTAAACCAAGACATGCTCGTTTTTCAAGTCAAAATGTATTAAAAATCTTTGCTTGTCTTGCGGAACACTCGTAAACCGAGTTACTCGCAATCCGAGGTTCCACTGTATTCAGTCAGAGCTTTACAAACATCTCAAAACATCAGCTCTCACACACTCACAAAACAGGAAATATAACATTTTTACACAAAGCTGGCAAAGAGACACCAGAGCACTCATTGTATCTTATAAACCAGATCGTCTTTTATAATCTTCATAAATACTCTTCATTCTGTCTAAGTGTTCCAGCACACGAGTGTCCAGAGTTCTCTAGAGAATTTATAAGAAAAATGTATTTGACTCTCCAATACAAAAGTCTTTCACCCCACATGTGTGCTTAAAATGGTTAATGAATATAAAAGTTGCTTTTTGATCAATTACAAGAGCTGTACATCCACTACACATCATTATAATGAACAGAGACATCTGTGTTAGAGCGTAATCCATAACTAATGGCGAGAGCTTTATGGGCCGCTATTTATAGTGTCTGTAAAACTCTGGAGGGGTGCCAATACTTTGTCCAAATTAACAGATGGGTTCAGTTAGTCATTGTACATCTTGGAATGATCTAAATGGAAGAGGAGCTGTGTGTGTGTGTGTGTGTGTGTGTGTGTGTGTGTGTGTGTGTGTGTGTGTGTGTTATAAATATTGTTCTCTCTCTCTCTCTCTCTCTCTGTGTGTGTGTGTGTGTGTGTGTGTGTGTGTGTGTGTGTGTGTAGTGTGTGTTATAAATATTGTTTCTCTCTCTCTCTCTCTGTGTGTGTGTGTGTGTGTGTGTGTGTGTGTGTGTGTGTGTTACAAATATTCTGTGTGTGTGTGTGTGTGTGTTACAAATATTCTGTGTGTGTGTTTGTGTGTGTGTGTGTGTGTGTGTGTGTGTGTGTGTGTGTGTGTGTGTGTGTGTGTGTTATAAATGTTGTCTCTCTCTCTCTCTCTGTGTGTGTGTGTGTGTGTGTGTGTGTGTGTGTGTGTGTGTGTGTGTGTGTGTGTGTGTGTGTGTGTTTTGTGTTTCTCTTGTTTCTTCATTATTACTTAATTTCTGTCCTGCAATTGTTGCATCATGGGGAATTACACTAAGTTAAATAAGCTAATGAGTGTGTGTGTGTGTGTGTGTGTGTGTGTGTGTGTGTGTGTGTGTGTGTGTGTGTGTGTGTGTGTGTGTATGTTGAATTGCTCACAAATGAACAATGTTAAAAATAAACCCAGAAGATAGGGATTGCATCACCGAAAACTACTTTTTAATTAAAAAATAACAATTCAATAGTTTTAATAGAAAGCAGGATACAGAAATGTGACGAAAGAGTAATTACATTATTATTTTATATATTTCATTATACAATACTGTGTATATTTATTTATTATAAACTGTGTATGTTTTGTACCTTTTTTTAATAATAGTTTTAAATTTCTTTTTAAAACTCACAGCAGGACTTGGACGTTATAAAAAATATAATTTTGATTATAAATGCAAAAATTCAGTAATTATTACCTGTAATCAATTAGATTGTCATAAGATCAGCTTTTTATGATAGACAACGGGTTTCGCATCCAAAGGTATGTATTTCTTTAAAGAAAAACATCCACAACAAGCAGACACACACACACACACACACACACAAAGTCCATCATTTTCCCAACACACCATCATTATTTATATTTACATTTGGATTAAACCCTTACGTCTCTGTGCTCCAGGGGGCGCTGTGTCACGGCTGACCCTGCTCTCTGACCCAGACTTCCTGGAGTGTCTGAGAGGAAGCATGTGACTGTGCTCTAATGTATGTTTGAGATTTTATCAGCCGACTCGGAGCCGCAGTGGGCCGATGGTTTACACACACGTCTGCTGTTTTTGCCTTTTAACTGCTCGACATTAAGCCACAGTCTGTTTGTGGTCTACAAGATTCTGCTGTTCCTCAGGTTACGTTCTCGCTGCAAGCCCAAGCAAGCTGAGCTCGGATTTATTGACAGACGCTTTGCTGTTCAGATTATTTCCTAAACATGGCTAAAATCAGATTGTAGAACCGTCTCAGTCCTGCATTATTGATTTATTGTGTATATTTAACTTCATTCAGCCGTTTAAGTTACATGAAAAAATAACCTGCCTACCAGCCCACTATTAGTTCCTGTCGAATTTAAAGATGCACACGCGTGTGCAAAAAGACGAAGTACAACAAAGAATACGAAAGTGTATAATCTTTAATAAAGTTAGCCTGAAATAATATTGTCTCCAATGCTGAAGCAAACATGATTTTGTTTTTGTTTCAGTCTTCTAACACACGCCGACCCCCAGTTACTGTCATCCCTCTTCTCACCTTTCATTCATGATAGCTGTGAACTTATCAAACCGGTTTCACTGATGGGGGAAACGGCAGAATTGAGGGGTTTAAAAAGAATGAACAAGACCGAGCAGACGTCTCTGTCTAAAATCTATTTCACCAGCAAAACATAAACATAAATAGAAACAAATAAAATGTTTAATGATATTAATTACATCAGACTTCATAGTTGGATTTGATACTTTGAGTGTAATTCATACATTTACTGAATATATTCACATTTTGTAAAATAACGAAACCCGTTTCCTTCCTGGACCGTTTGTCCGCATCACAATGAACCGAATAAGAATATTTACAAAAATCGTATTTATTATTTTTGTTCATTCATGTCTTCTGATGGTGCTCAATGTCGACACATTGTTATGTTTTAACAAACATATGTTGGTACACACACACACACACACACACACACACACACACACACACACACACACACACACACACACACACACAGGAGATGAATGTGAAAGTCTGGAAGCAGTGGCAGACTGGACATCATGAAACCTTCACTGACATGCACTCATATATAGAGACATATATATATATTACTATATATATATATATATATATATATATATATATATCATGCATGCATGTAGGGAAATGTTCTATGTTTGAGGAATATTCTGGATGATTCCTTAATTATTTAATTAGTTATTTAATTTCCCGAATCATGAAACAACTCGTTTGTCCAGTGAGGACAAATGTCCACCTAAGATCATTTCTAAAAGCAATCAGAGTAGCATTAAACTTAGACATGGGAAATAGTAACGAATGATGAATCATTAATCAGTCATTAATTAACACAGACTCTAAAGGTCACACACACTTGGCTATAACGAGAAAAGAGAAATCACATGAAAGGAGACTTGCATTTTGTGCTCATATTTATCTAAAAAAAAAAAAAACATTAAGACAAGTGGAATCTGACACACACACGCACACACACACACACACACACACACACACACACACACACAGCTAAGGAGAGGATGTTGGTTTATTGTTGAGTTAAACACTGTGACCTGAGTTTATAGTTTTACGACTTTAAGAGGGATTTACGATTAAGAGGGATTTACGATTAAGAGGGATTTACGAGAGGCTTTGAATCATAAATACTTTGAATTTACTTGAATTTTGTGAATTTAGCATTTAGTAAACGCCAACAATAATCTTTCTAAGTTTAGTAATTTCGTAATCTTGCCACAGAGCCATCAGATGAGGAAGTAATGTACAGTGAGTTGAGAGGTCATGGGTGGTGGTTCTGGCTACAGCGCTCGAGGGGCGTCTGCATCGAGGCACGGCTCTGTGGAAGAGTGCAGACGGAGGCAAAGTTCAAAAAGCTAAGAAAGTGAGAAAAATTAAACTATAGAAGGAAATAAAATTGTACAACAATTAGTCATTTTCTCCCAAAAAGCTACAGGTTACAGTGTGGAGAAAGAGCGAAAGCTCGGAATGTGTAAACCCAGACGACGAGTCTGTCTGTAGAAACTGCTAATGTAAATCTAACATTAAGATCTGCGTCATTCATTCGTCCTCGTTCACTCATGACATTAAACATATTGTACAGGTTTGTGTAGAATTAAACATGCTTTAAAAAGAAGAAATGTGGTGCGTTCATGCAGAGCTCCCTCTGGTGGTGGAGGTCAGACGCTGATAGAGAGATGTGCAGAGCTGAAGATGTTAAAGCGTTTCGGTGTGTGTGAGACACTCCGCTCTTGTGTGTTTCACAGTGATGAGGGTCGGGGTGTGTCGGGGTAACGTGGTCCAGCTGATCCTTCTGCGGAAACAGAACCCAGCTTCAGACGTGTCTCCCTGGCGTCAGGAAGTCGGCTGTGTGACCTCTGACCTCAGCAAGGTTGGGCGGCCCTCAGCTATCACTCCTACACCAGCCACAGGTGCTCCTGATAAACTCCTGATTATAACGAGCAGACAGCCGGAAGCTTCTTCCTCTCATTATAACGTCATTCCTGGAATCTTCCATACTGTTTAAAGAGACATGTGACCTGGGGTGCGTAAAGTTTTGGCCCACTGGAATTCTGGAAGTGTGAGTGAGAGCTGGAAAAAAT
>QNUK01001564.1:35000-43103 GCA_013621035.1 Clarias magur
TGAAAATTTCTTTCGGTCTCACAAATGTGGACTTTTTACTGTCAGAATTGTTTAACTGTTTAGTGTGTGTGTGTGTGTGTGTGTGTGTGTGCGTGTGTGTGTGTGTGGAGTTTGTTTCTGTTTGTTCTTCCCTGATATGTGAAACAGTTCACCCCAGTGTACTCTGGGTAAAAAGTCTCATTTAGGCTGAGACTCGGAGAACCTCATGCAGCCCGGAGAACTTTCCTCAAGTCTACACTACACACACAAGAAGGTCTGAAGCTTCGGAAGCAAAATCTGAAGAAATGAGAGGGCCAAGACTTTTGCACCGTGCTGTAGATCAGTGTGTCTCCCTGAGCTTCTCCAGGTTTGTGTCTCATTATTTTCGCTCCAGTCCTCCTACCTGATCAGTCTCAGAGGAATAGTTTGTGTTTGTTAATATTTTGTGTTGCGTTTAACAAGCAGGTTTTAAATTGTATCTTTGGGCATTTCGCAGCCTGTCGCAGTAACATGGTTCTTCCTGTTTCTTCCTGTTTCTTCCTGTTTCTTTAATTTGATCTGCATCATTTAATACAAATAAATCTTATTAGGTAACCAATACTTCTGTACACAGTTTCTGTGTGATCAGAAAAAGACTTTCATCCCCAAAACCAGCCGAGCTGCTCGCTGAAGAACACCATCACGGCTAGTTAGCTTGATTTATAAAACGACACATTACAGAAATGATCAGAAATGCAAATAACTGTCTAACTTAAAGCACGAAGCAGTGAGAAACAGGAGTTTCCTGAAAATCCACAGAAAATAGACTTTAGTGTAATATTTTATATAGTGTAATCTACATTGTAAATAACAAAAACATTACGTATATTACATTATATTGCACCATCATGTGTAAAATATGCACTAATGTCATGAACTGGTGGTAGATCTTCTCACTGGCTGTTGTTGTAGTGGGCAGGAAAAGGGCAGGAATAGGCGCAGTTTTTAATAACAAAATAAAACCATAAGTGCAGAGAGTCCAGGTGTTAACGCAACGATGTTTTTATTCATGGATAAAAGGGAAATTAAACAAACAAATATACTTTATATGAAAACGAAACACGTATAAGGACTACTGGAAGACACGAACTAAACATGCAGACTTTAACGAGTATAAATCAACAGATGCAAGACGCCAAACAGAACTGAAACAAGCTATTTATAAAGAAAGTAATGATCAACTCGGTTCAGGTGAGCGCCCACGTCACCTGACCGAGATGCATAACAGGAAATGAAGTAACAAAACAAACTACAAACAAAAAAGACTCGGGGCGCTCTGGTGCCCTCTAGGGGTTATCCCTTACACAGAACGGTGCAGTGGGCGAATTAGAGCAGGCAAGAGTCTTTTTATTAACAAACTCAAAAACAGACACAAACAAACAAACTAAAACGACAAACTTAAACTATAATTAGGCCTCAGAGCAAATACAGGAAAGGAGCGAATACAGGGAGCTGAGCGCTGACACAGGGACTAGGAGCTGACACACAGGGAAACATGGAGCTGGAGCTAGCTAAAGACACATAGGGGAACTAGAGACGAGACAGGACTAGAGACCGGACTAGAGACAGGACTAGAGACAGGACTTGAGACAGGACTAGAGACAGGACTAGACTGGATGGGTTAGTGGTTAGTTGGGTTAGTAGCTATATGGAATATGGATGAAGGGAATGATGACCTAACCAGCTTAGTATCTAAGGGAGTTATTGGCTAACCGGGTTAGTATGGACCTACAAGGAGACCGGAACACAAGAGGCAGGGCACACATGAGGCTATACCAAGGCTATACCTAGTGGCTAACCTACTAGCGACCAGAACCACTAGCAGTCAATCCCACTAGAGGCTAGCCTACTGGAGGCTAACCCTACTAGCAGTCAAGGCCTACTAGCGGCTAACCCTGCTAGCAGCTAAGCCCTCATGTGGCTCCACATATCTAAACAGACAAGGGGATCTATAAACAAAGAGCTACACAAGAAGGCCGACACTGGGGAGACACAGAACACTGAATAGGACAGCTCCATGAATCCACTAACTCAAGGAACATACAGAAAACAAACAATAGTACTAGAGCCCTCTAGAAAAAGCAACGGTAAAACAATATAACTAAAATATAACTTCAAAGAAACAAAACCAAACAAAAGGAATGCCCTTTACCAATTTTTGGGATTAAATATATTTAAACATTGTGTTATAGTACATAATCCAGAAATCATAGAAAATATAGAAAATATATGTCATAGGAAGTATTATTTAAGTGAAAGTACAGCATGATTACTAAATATTACTAAAAGCATGTATTTAAAACTTTGTTTTATCCATTGATTTTTGGATAATTCTTTTAAATATGTTCAAAATAATTATCGTAACAACATGCAGAAAGCTTACATTGGAATAAAAATATAATATTCTAAAGTATATTCATGCTTTCTCTTGTATGTGCGCTCAAACGTTTGTGTGTTCTAGCGCATCTTTGTGTTTAAACTCTATCTCTCTTGTGTTGCCTCGACACCACAAACTGTAGGTCAGGAACTGGAGGCGGACACAATCTTTCTGCCTGTTCCCAACTAATACTGCATAATCCAACAATGTTCAGTGAAATGATGTTTCAGAAGGTTCCATGTTTAAAACCCCACTACCAACAACCACGCTTGAGCGAGACCCTTAACCCTGAACTCTGGTGTAATGAGATAAAAATGTCACTTTGGATTAGATTATTGTAATGTAATGTAAGGTCAAGAGTTTTCCATACTGAATATAATTATAAATACAATTTATTCATAATTACAAATCACATCATGAAAAAATTTCAAAGTTATCAGTAGAACACTGCAAATGACCTGAGCGTTAAAATAATAATAATAATAATAATAATAATAATAATAATAATAACAGAACATACAGACTGAGGAAGGACATGAGATTTATTACTTTACTGTAATGCGAAAGTGAGATTTAAAACTCTAGTCAGGAGGAACATCAGCGATACGTCACTGCATTATAATGATATTTTTAAACATAAAATTAATTAACAAGAGTGAAATTAAATCAAATAAAAATATGCTTGTCAATATGTATTTATTTATGTATCTATTTGTTTAAGTAAATAATAAGCTAAATAGTAAATAGTGTAGTGGACTGTCTGTAGGGTGTAGTGGATTAGACCCTGAGGGACGGTGTGGAACGGCCGAGCACCAGGACATCGGACAATTATTGAATTCATTTAAATTTTCTTTTGATTCTACACACATTTATTAATCTGTACAATTATTTCTTTATTTGATATTGATATGATATTGATGATATTTATTTAATTCCTATGCTGTGTGTGATGTCACAGTCAAAAATATTTATAAAACATTTTAAACATTACACAAAGCACACACACACACATTAATAATAATAATAATAATAATAATAATAGTAATAGTAATAGTAATAACAGTCAAGTTGTCTGTTTCTTTAGCTTTCTTCTTCTTCTCCTTCGTCTTCTCCTTCTTCTTCTCCTTCGTCTTCTCCTTCGTCTTCTTCATCGTCTTTTTTCTCCTCTTCATGTGTTATCTCCTCCAGCTGCTCGTCCTGTTGTGTGTGTGTGTGTGAGAGTTGTGTGTGTGTGTGTGTGTGTGTGTGTAAAAGGCAGGAGTGTGTGTGTGTGTGTGTGTGTGTGTGTGTGGCAGGCAGGCAGAGTAAAGCGTGAGTGTGTGTGTGTGTGTGTATGTGTGTGTGTGTGTGTGTGTGTGTGTGTGTGTGTGTGTGTGTGTGTGTATGAGCACGCAAGTGTTGTGTGTGTGTAAAAATATTAAATGTAAATAAATCAATGTGAATAAAACAATCAGTTTTTACTACATTTACTGAACATGTACACTACGTTTATTAATATTCATTTTATTTACTTCATATGAAATAAATAGGCGGAGTTTAAAATGTAACCATTATACCGCTTACAGCCACAAGAGTGCATCTGAAACCCCCTCTACGTGTGTGCGTGTGCGTGTGTGTGTGTGTGTGTGTGCGTGTGTGTGTGTGTGTGTGTGTGTGTGTGTACCGCCGTCTTCTCTGTGTACAGTGTGTACGTGTCCTGTGTTTCCGTCTTCATGGCTCTTCTGATCTTCCAGCAGGACCAGATTGTAGAGGTGACAAGAACACACAGTGTACACACACTGCTTAACACCACCCAAAATGGCACGTCTGCACACACACACACACACACACACACACACACACACATAGTGGTTATAAACAGACCAGATTTTCCAACATCCAGATGTGAAGCAGATGTGGAGCATTTCTCTCACCTTCACTTATTGTCACCATTCTGGGCTCCTTTCACACACACAGGGGTCAAAGGTCAACTGTCAAAGACAGAACACATACCTTAGAATTTAAGTTGTGCTGAAAAGAAGTGAAGAGGATAAAAATGCATAAAAATATTAATGTTTTGACCTTAAATCTGTTTAACTCGAGCTAAATTGAATTAGATGATAAATGCTGTGTGTGTGTGTGTGTGTGTGTGTGTGTGTGTGTGTGTGTGTGTGTGTGTGTGTGTGTGTGTAAAAGCCTGCAGTCGCAATGTAAAAAACAAAAAAAGAATAAAAATGGTCTATTTTATTATTATATTATTATTATTATATATATTACACACCCAGTTCCCTCTAGCCAAGATTAACATTTGTGAACACCAGGAGGCGGACAAGAGGCGGAATTTCACACAGCATTGCCAGACAACTACAAAAACACCTTCATTACTAATTTATATAAAATTAACTATCAATTTAATAATAGTATCATAGTAGAACACAATAAAACACATTATTTGTTTTGTTCTCTGGAACCCTTACAGCACAATGCTTTACTTTCTAAAAGGCGTTGCAGGTACGATCAGAACCTATAAAAACCTGTAAAGAACCTGTAAAGAACCTGTAAGAACCTGTAAACAACCTGTAAGAACATGTAAACAACCTGTAAGAACCTGTAAACAACCTGTAAGAACCTGTAAACAACCTGTAAGAACATGTACGGAACCCTGGTGTTATAAAAACATTTACTGGTTCTGCAAAAATGCAGAAGTGTAATAAATAATGTAGCGGCAGGAACTGTTATATTTTTACATCAGAACATTGATTACCTTGTACTAGGTTTATATTAAACTGTTTAAGTTCTCACCACTTATACTCTTCAACTTACATGCATTTCATTTCATTTATTTATCGTTTGTTTGTTTTTTAGTTTCTATGAAGTTTGTAAAACTGTTCAGAGACTCGAGAGATGCGTGGGAAATAAACAGAAGAAAGAATGTTCATAGTTCTTGCTGACTGGGTGTGGAATTTATTTAGAAAAGCAAATGACTTGTGGTTATGTAGTTGTAAAGTGGCACCTGATTCACAGGAAAAAAAAAAAAAACTAAAAGGAAATGCTCAAGTTTTCATGACTTTAGTTTCTTCTCCTTCACTGCCGCTGATTCAGGGTCCTTTATTATTTAATTATTACTGTTTTACTTTAAATGCATTTTTTTTTTGCATTTGATTTAAAAACTGATCAGGTTGCTGAACACGGCTCCAATTCGTCTATCATTAAGGAAATGCTGCATATTATTCATTGGATGATGTGTTTTATGACGTCATAATTTGTGTTTATTTACCTAAAAAAAAAACAGGCAGTGAATAGCGTGAAGGACACAAGACAAAACAAGGCAAAACAAGACAAGACAAGACAAAACAAAACAAGACAAGACAAGACAAGACAAGACAAGACAAGACAAGCCAGGGTCTCGGGTCAGTGGGAGTCTGGAATGGTTGAGTAAACTGTGGAAAATGGAGAAAGAGGACAAGGAAGGAAGGTTTTGCTGGAAAAGACGATTTAAACTGAAAGAAAGGAGAGGAACTGTTAATGATGTCATGTGGGCGGAGCAAGTGATGCAGATGTGTCCGGAATGTTGGAGAAATCATTAAACAAGGAGAAATAAATTCTTCACACAGAGCGATCCGGGACAAATAACGCTAACAAACGTTTAGCGAGGTATGAGCGCTAGTTCATGACTTTAAAGACTTTCACAGGGTTTATAACAAGCTTCAAACACAGGGTTAGAATGCTAGTCCAGATTAGCTAGCTATACTAGCAAACATCATTACCTTGGCCCTCTTGTGCCACTTTTTTTTAATCTGTTATCTGGGGACATTGAAAGACGCCCCCTAGTGGCAGTGATTTAATTCACGTGTAAAATTTCTAGCTAGACAGCTGACTAGCGCTTAGGCTAATGCGCGTGCGGCTAAAACAGGACCTTATTAAGAGCTCTTCACTTTAACTATGAACATTAGTTTGTTAAATACATGTCAGATTTAAACACAATATTTAATCAAAACTATTAATTATGATCATCACGTCCTGTCTGATCTCACAAGAAGCTCAGATCCACAGACGTCCCCGATTCTGGACGCTTCTTCAAACTCCCTGTGACTCTGAGATTAAAATACATCACTTCCTGTTTGTCATCTAATGTCAACTAGCCCCGCCCAGTGATCTAATCATGAATTAAAACGGGCAAAACATGAAAACATCCAATGAATGAAACAATTAATTAATTAATTAATTAATTAAGTTCATTGATTCTCGTGTACGAAACATTCATTTTTGTAGCTTTAGATTTTTACACAGACGACACAGCAATCAAATATAATGCAGGAAACTTTAGTCCTTCAAATCTACTTCTTAATAGTTTACTGCATGATTACTTTAACAAATGTAGAATATCAGAATAATAATGTAAGGTAATTCTTTAATGTTCAGTCCGGAACACAGAGCGCCATTTATTATCCCAACTAATAAATAAGCTCAGAGAACGTTTACATACCAAGCCAGACGAGCGTGTTTCTGAAGAACAATAACGGTGTGTGTGTGTGTGTGTGTGTGTGTGTGTGTGTGTGTGTTGCTGTGTCAGACTGCTCCTTTATCTCAAGCAACAGGACTGAGGAGACGTTACAGAGGCCCACATGCAACCACTTGATTACACACACACACACACACACACACACACAGAAGCGTTAAAGTGAAGCCTGGATCAGAGTGGTTCTGGAGCAGAGACACGGTGACGAGGAGGAAACACTGTAACAACCTTAAATTACTGAGACCCGCTGAGACCCGCTGAGGGGCCGCGACCGTGTCTGTGATGAGCTACTGATTTACAATCTGCCCTTTGGGAATCATCAAAGCTTCTTAATTTGAATCCTGTTTTATTTAACTTTTTTTTTTATTATGTTAATAATACTGTATGATATTTAAACTCATTTTAATAATTGAGTTTAAAATCATAATTTAACAATTAACCAATAACACTTCTACTCCTACCTACATAATAATAATAATCATACACACACACAACAATAATAATAATAACAACAACAAATAACAACAACAACAATAATAATAATAATAATAATAATAATAATAACCTATAATAATAATCATAATAAGAACCACTATAATAATAACAACAATAATAATAATAATAATCATAATAATAATCATAATAATAATAATGCGTGTGTATGTGATGATGTAAGATGGCGTACGTGATGTATACACTGAGGATCGCTGATATCTGTTATACTGAAAATATTTATAGATTTAAATGCAGTTTTCACCACATCTACAGATCAAAGTACAATTTATTCTCCTGATCTTCAGTATGTGTGAGGTATCACACAATAATAACTTTTTTATCAGATTTTATTTTATTTGTATTTTAACTCTGTATCATGTGACATTCACACACTCGTTCCAAGGCTATTGTGCAGCATCCTGCTCACCCGTGTGTGCTGTTTGAGTGTGTGTCGGTGTGTGTGCACACATGTGTGTTCCTGTTTAGAGATGTTCCATTAGATTGTACATTTTCACACAACGCTAATCAGAGACAAAACCACAGAAGCACAAAGAACAACAAATCTAAATACATGTGTGTAAATATGCGTCTGTGGGACACTCTGTTTCAGAAAAAGCCACAGATGAAGACCGAGCACCATAAACAGATTATGCAGAAGTTTCATTTCTGCATGAGGAGTTCAACGTAATGTTTGCAGTGAATGAGGGAAGTTTGT
>QNUK01001565.1:0-42944 GCA_013621035.1 Clarias magur
AAGACATTGCTACCATATTTTTTATGGTAAACTTCTGGCAATCATAGCTGCCGTATTTTTAGCGTAAAATTTACGCTTTATTTTTTTTTACAGTTCAATAACGTATTTTTTACGATAAAATTCTGGCAATCAAGCTGCCGTATTGTTACCATTTAAAATTTACGCTTTATTTTTTACCATGTAGCTGAGACCTATGATTATATCTGCTTTGATAAGATGCCGAGTAACCACTTCTTTCCGCAACGTACCGCGGCGTACTATGGAACGCAAGACCTAGCATATCATACAGCCATTCGGTCTCTGTGTCCCTGTGTGCTTTTCACAAAACAGCAGCCATAAGCTGTGCTGGGCAGTTCTAGGAATATACAAACATCCTTCACACACACACACACACACACACACACACACACACACACACACACACACACACACACACACACACACACAGACACACACACACACACACTGACAAACGCACACACACACACACACACACACCACCACACACACACACACTGACCAAAACGCAACAACACACACACACACCACCACAAACACACACACACACACACACAAACACACACTGACAAACGCACACCACCACACACACACCACACCACACACACACACACACACACACACTGACAAACGCACACACACTCAAACAACACACACACACTGACAACGAACAACACACACACACCACACTGAAAAGCAACACACACACACACACACACACACACACACACACTGCAAACGCAACACAACACACACACACAACACACACACACACACACACACACACACACACACACACACACACACACACACACACACACACACACACACACACACACACACACACACACACACACACACTAACTATACATCCTTACATGGCGCTTACAGTCGTCACCAAGCAATCACTAGCAATAACACATAGAAAGAGACGTCCAACCTCGACGATTCCTTAAACTTATGCCAGATTTAGTGACATAATTATCCAGTGGGTTTTAGGGGTCTCAGCATGCTCAAAAGTCACACCGGTTGTGCAGTGCGCCCGGGTGGCAGTAGCACAGGCGCTTGGGTCTGCTCATCGTTGTTTTCAAATAAATTTCTTCTTTTTATTTTAAAAGGCTGATTTAAAAAATCTTCTTAGATATGAATAGAAATTAATGGTATTTGTATCTTATATGGCCTTCTTGGCATCAGGAAGTTCTTTGGGGAACTTTCAAACCCTTGGGCTCTTGCTCTGAGAACATCTGAGTAGACGGTGTCCAAATTGGGGCCTACAGGGAGCAGATTGATCATCCTAGGTTCTTTGTGGGGCTGAGGGTCCAAGTGTTTGGCCCTACCTCTTTGAGAATACCGCAGAATAAGTCCACATGTTTGTGGTGGTTGTGGGTGGTTCAGATAGCTCAGACCCTATGACCCTAACTGCTTGACAAATTGTCATGAGTAACCCATTCATTGCAACAAATATACTGTGGCCTACTACGGAACGCTCACCACTTAGCACATCGTACTGCCTCCTCAGCCTTGTCTGTGTGCTTTTCATTCCTGTGTGATTTTCATTCTTTGGGTCTCTTCGCAAAGGTTGCAGCAAACAGTAGCGATAAGATGAGTCAGATTCGGAGTTGCAGGAATTACCTACTGCGGCCTAGCATGGTAAATCTGTGACACCTATCATGTCTGCCCAGATGTGAAAGGCCTAGTTACAAGTTTGTGTTCTTGATCAACCGACCAGTGTTAACAGTTGTTGATTCAGAGACACCTGGTTCTGAAGCAGGCAAAACCTGGCCAATAGAAGCCTGCGCTGTTGTTTAGAAAATACTGTTTAGGAAGGCTGCAACTTATTTGATTATATGATTATGATTATACACACTGATCAACGACCATCTATGAATGATTCACACCAACCTGCAATTGCTCTTTTGCACAATAGAAATTACTTGTTATATGCCCAAAACTATTTGATCTTTGCTGCTACTTCAAAGGAATGTGTCTTGGAATTTCTCCTCCCACTACCTCAACTCATTACGTCATCAGCACAAAGTAATGAAATGTGTCCTGTTGTCGCCTTGTGACTTTGTTACTCTTGCTTGCACATTAGCATGAGCACTTTATATTGTCTCCTTTTTTTTGTATAGAACTTAGTTTTATGTTGACTTAAAAATGTCAATCTGTTTTGTCACAGCTAGGCAGCTAATTAGGCTACTTAGTTAGCTAGTTAGTTTTTGTTCAATCATGATGTTAAATTCATGTTTTATGTAGGACCTTGGTCCTAGAGAAACGTTGTTTGGTTTCACTGTGTACTAAACTGTATATGGTTGAAATGAAAATAAAAGCCTACTTGAACTTGACTCAATTAGGCTGCCTTTTGAACACATGAAGCGAACAACAAGCTAAAGCCCCATGCTTTGTGTTCACCCGCATGTAGAAACCTACACCTAGACATTGTGGCACGCCTATTGCTGGGATGCTGGGATCCAGTTAGCTATGTCTCTCCACTACAGAAACATTACCTCACACCGCGTAATTCCTAGGCTGACCGGCCATCAGAAATACTCAGGCCTCCGACCTGCATCGGGGGAGTCGTATGTCGATACACTACCATTTCCCCATGAATTTGCTGCCTCTCTTCTGTCCCTGCTCACCGCTTACTGAAGGTATCCTCATTATTTTATTCTATAAACTACGAATAAAAAGCTGTTTCTGTATTTATATAATTTTTATTATTTTCTAATTACATATTTATTTGCAGGTTTTCTTATTCATACTCTATTAATTTATTATTATAGTCATATTCTTTGTTTGAATACCCTTTTTTCTTTTTTTATGCTTGGGGTCATGCACGGTTGTCAAAGCATTTCTCTGAATATCGTGTTCTGTATGACTGTGTATTTGACAAATAAACTTTGAAATTAAATTGAAACTTTCACATTTATTAACACTATTTATTCATTTAGCAACTTCATGTCATTCATTTTTAACATTGCTTCCTTTTTAACTGTATGTAAAAACATAAGGGTGTGAATTAACTTTCCATGACGTGGAAATGAGATTTCAGAATTTTAAAAGTAAAAGAAATAATTTCCAAAACTATTAATGAATTTTGGCATACATGTTTGAATAACAATTTTTTTTGTCATTCTTTTTCACATTTTGAGCATGAAAACATGATCACGCCTTAGTTGTGTGAAAAAAACGTTTTCCTGAGCTCGTACAGCGCTAAGAACACAGCAAAAGACACAGACAAGCACACACATGCACACATAGACACACATAGACGCACATAGACACACACACACACACACACACACACACACAAACACACACATACACAAACATTTGATAAAAAGCATTTTCCACAGACACAAAGACTACACATCCTACACTCACATAAACAAAATATTGCACATGCATAACACACAAATAAACACACGCACACTAAAAACACAAGTCCCAAACACACATACCAGACGCGTAATACACATCTAAAATAGAAACAACAAACCCTACACAGACAGAACACATCCTAAACAAGCGCCAACAAAGACACACACCCGTCTCACATTCTACGCGTCCTCCACACACGATGACCTGCTAAAACATCCTGCTCAGATTAATCACGTGTGCCATTATAGTCCCACAAAACCTGGCCCATATTGAGTGACAGCTAACAATGGCACACCACAAAGACATTTACAGAAACTGCGATGTCTTTAACATCTCATATTTGTTAAAGATTTCTTAGCGCCCTGAAAAGGCACATGTTGTGAAGTGGTCATGGGCACCAAGAAACCCGGACCACATTGAATGACAGCTAGCAATGGTGCAAACGTCAAGCCATGATGATGCATGTCATATTTGTTTAAGAGGTCTTAGCATGCTGAAAAGTCACGCAGGTTGTGAGGTTTGCCCAAGTGGCAATGGCACAGGTGCTTGGGCCAGCTCTTCATTTTCACTTCATAATTTTTAATTATTATTTTTCTTCTTTTTAAAGGTTGCAGGGCCAACTTCTTGGTTTTCATTTTCAGAGAGGTCCATGGTGGACAAACAGACCGGGGTATAGGATGTGCTCACGATATGTTCCTCGCCTGACCGTGCATGCAGGGTTCCCATTGTGATGCTGCTACCATCAGACCCGGCCAGAGTGCTGAACAAGACTAGTTTGAGCGAACTAGAGGAGATGTTTCTGCGCATGCGCAGTTGGAAAGACCTCAGACAGGAACAAACCACAACGGTCACCATTTTTTGAAAATCAAAAACAGAGAAGTGAGAACATGTTTGGACAGACAGGTGAGATTTTAACATTTTTATGCATTTATATTGAGGCTGTGACAACATTTGAATCATTACTCACTTGTAATATCGTGTTGTGTATAGTATTGTCATGAAGTTGCCATATTATTCATGTCTACTTTAACATTATAGTTACTGTAGATACATTTTTGTTATTTGCATCTGTGTGATATTTTATACAGGTTGAACTTTGTTTTATATTACATCACACAAATTAAAGTTGCATATGACATTAAATTGCTAGTAAGGAATCGTTTCTTCATTTTAACCGATTGTTGTGTGCAAATACAGCCGTTTTCTGTTCATGTTCTAATGCCAGTTTTAATAACTTAAATAATTAATCTTATAAGGTGATGTTGGAACATACAGTCGTGGACAAAAGTTTTGAGAATGACACAAATATTAGTTTTCACAAAGTTTGCTGCTAAACTTCTTTTAGATCTTTGTTTCTGTGATGTACTGAAATATAATTACAAGCACTTCATACATTTCAAAGGCTTTTATCGACAATTACATGACATTTATACAAAGAGTATTTGCAGTGTTAGCTCTTCTTTTTCAGGACCTCTGCAATTCGACTGGGCATGCTCTCAATCAACTTCTGGGCCAAATCCTGACTTCTGGGCCACCCATTCTTTCATAATCACTTCTTGGAGTTTGTCAGAATTAGTGGGTTTTTGTTTGTCCACCCGCCTCTTGAGGATTGACCACAAGTTCTCAATGGGATTAAGATCTGGGGAGTTTCCAGGCCATGGACCCAAAATTTCAACGTTTTGGTCGCCGAGCCACTTAGTTATCACTTTTGCCTTATGGCACAGTGCTCCATCATGATGGAAAGTGCATTGTTCTTCACCATTCAACTTCAACTGTTGTTGGATTGTTAGAAGAAGTTGCAGTTGGAGGGTATTTTGGTACCATTCTTTATTCATGGCTGTGTTTTTGGGAAAAATTGTGAGTGAGCCCACTCCCTTGGATGAGAAGCAACCCCACACATGTATGGTCTCAGGATGCTTTACTGTTGGCATGACACAGGACTGATGGTAGCGCTCACCTTTTTTTCACTGGACAAGCCTTTTTCCAGATGCCCCAAACAATCGGAAAGAGGCTTCATCCGAGAATATGACTTTGCCCCAGTTCTCATCAGTCCCTGATGTTTTTTTTGGAGAGAAGGGCTTCTTTGCTGCCCTTCTTGACACCAGGCCATCTTCCAAAAGTCTTCGCCTCAGTGTGCTCTCACTGTGTCTCGGAACCTGGCTAGCAAGCTGCAATCACACTAGCCACTCTCCACGGTGGCATTACCTTGCCCTCTCTACCCTCAGCCCTTCTTGTTCCCCCGTCTTTCCATGGTCCAGATGATCAAACACTGTGCGGAATGAATTGAGAAACTGTGTGTGATAGCTGGACATGGCGATCCCGCCTGCACTCAAGACCGCTGTGGCCCAGTCTATGGCCGACTCAGTGAGCTGTTGCGTGAGAAAGCTGATCTTTTGCCTGATCGTCATATCCGGATAATCAGCTAAACACAGCTCACAGACCAGAAGAAAGCGTTTGCACCCCTGAATATAAACTCTTTTTGTATATTTTAAATCACCATGCCTTAGTTGTGTGAGAAAACCGCTTTCCTGAGCTTGTACAGCGCTAAGAACAGACCAAACGCTTTATCTCATCATGAAATGCATGATAGTGAAATGAATGATCATTTCCAACACTTTCATGCAATATGACATTCATGTTGAGTAACAATTGTTTTGTTATTCTTTTTGACATTTTGAGCATAATAACTGCATATAAACTCTTTTTGTATATTTTAAATCACCATGCATTAGTTGTGTGAGAAAACCGCTTTCCTGAGCTTGTACAGCGCTAAGAACACAGCAAACGCTTTAGCTCATCATGAGAAGCATGATAGTGAAACGAATGATCATTTCAAACACTTTCACATATTATGACATTCAAGTTGAATAAAAATTTTTTTGATCTTCTTTTTCCCATTTTGAGCATAAAAACTGCATATAAATTATTTTTGTATATTTTAAATCACCATGCCTTAATTGTGTGAGAAAACCGCTTTCCTGAGCTTGTACAGCGCTAAGAACACAGCAAACGCTTTATCTCATCATGAGAAGCATGATAGTGAAACGAATGATCATTTCAAACACTTTCACATATTATGACATTCATGTTGAATAAAAAAATTTTTGATCATCTTTTTCATGTTTTGAGCATAAAAACTGCATATAAATTCTTTTTGTATATTTTAAATCACCTTGCCTTAGTTGTGTGAGAAAACCGCTTTCCTGAGCTTGTACAGCGCTAAGAACAGACCAAACGCTTTATCTCAGCATGAGAAGCATGATAGTGAAATTAATTATCATTTCAAACACTTTCACATATTATGACATTCATGTTGAATAAAAATTTTTTTGATCATCTTTTTCATGTTTTGAGCATAAAAACTGCATATAAATTCTTTTTGTATATTTTAAATCACCATGCCTTAGTTGTGTGAGAAAACCGCTTTCCTGAGCTTGTACAGCGCTAAGAACAGACCAAACGCTTTATCTCATCAAGAGAAGCATGATAGTGAAATGAATGATCATTTCCAACACTTTCATGCAATATGACATTCATGTTGAATAAAAAATTTTTTGATCTTCTTTTTCACATTTTGAGCATAAAAACTGCATATAAATTCTTTTTGTATATTTTAAATCACCATGCCTTCATTGTGTGAGAAAACCGCTTTCCTGAGCTTGTACAGAGCTAAGAACACAGCAAACGCTTTATCTCATCTTGAAATGCATGATAGTGAAATGAATGATCATTTCCAACACTTTCATGCAATATGACATTCATGTTGTGTAACAATTGTTTTGTTATTCTTTTTCACATTTTGAGCATAAAAACCGCATATAAACTCTTTTTGTATATTTTAAATCACCATGCCTTAGTTGTGTGAGAAAACCGCTTTCCTGAGCTTGTACAGCGCTAAGAACACAGCAAACGCTTTATCTCCTCATGAGAAGCATGATAGTGAAACGAATGATCATTTCAAACACTTTCACATATTATGACATTCATGTTGAATGAAAAATTTTTTGATCATCTTTTTCATGTTTTGAGCATAAAAACTGCATATAAATTCTTTTTGTATATTTTAAATCACCATGCCTTAGTTGTGTGAGAAACCCGCTTTCCTGAGCTTGTACAGCGCTAAGAACACAGCAAACGCTTTATCTCATCTTGAAATGCATGATAGTGAAATGAATGATCATTTCCAACACTTTCATGCAATATGACATTCATGTTGTGTAACAATTGTTTTGTTATTCTTTTTCACATTTTGAGCATAAAAACCGCATATAAACTCTTTTTGTATATTTTAAATCACCATGCCTTAGTTGTGTGAGAAAACCGCTTTCCTGAGCTTGTACAGCGCTAAGAACACAGCAAACGCTTTATCTCCTCATGAGAAGCATGATAGTGAAACGAATGATCATTTCAAATACTTTCACATATTATGACATTCATGTTGAATAAAAATTCTTTGGATCCTCTTTTTCACATTTTGAGGATAAAAACTGCATATAAACTCTTTTTGTATATTTTAAATCACCATGCCTTAGTTGTGTGAGAAAACCGCTTTCCTGAGCGTGTACAGAGCTAAGAACACAGCAAACGCTTTATCTCATCATGAGAAGCATGATAGTGAAATGAATGATAATTTCCAACACTTTCATGCAATATGACATTCATGTTGAGTACCAATTGTTTTGTTATTCTTTTTGACATTTTGAGCATAATAACTGCATATAAACTCTTTTTGTATATTTTAAATCACCATGCCTTAGTTGTGTGAGAAAACCGATTTCCCAATAGTTAAAGTTGAACAACAGTGTTTCTGCCTTTTCAACAGTTAGAGAGGTCTGAGTAAATTTGACAGATCGATTGTAATAAAACATTCAGTTGAATGTCTTTGATTTTTAAAATTTATTTAGCTTTTCTCATTTTCTTTTTTATGTCATGTCTGTAGGTCAATTTACTTTGGCCTGAGACATCATTAAGCCCAATCGCGCACTTGATCTAATTGGCATTATGGCAGTGACTTAGCTACCGTAAATGGTGTGGGTTGATGCGAGGTTGGGGTGATTGCAGAAGTATAATTATTATTTATTTCTATTTAATTTACCTGTTTTTCCAAACATATGGGCCCTTTTGTAAGTCACACACACACACACACACACACACACACACACACACACACACACACACACACACACACACACACACACACACACACACACACACACACACACCACAACACACACACACACACACACACACACACACACACACACACACACACACACACACACACACACACACACACACACACACACACACACACACACATTACACACATTGCACACATTGCACAAATACATACCCATACTTCAAACAAACAAACACATAATTTACGCATACAAGCAAAAATACACGACATACACTTCAGCAGTTTAAGCAGTTGAGCAGGCCGCTTTTGGTGGCCAAAATGATAGAGGTATAGTATGTGACTGACAGAGGCACAAGTGATCGTTGCCTGAATGTGCTTGCGCAGCACTCATTAAACATACATTAAACATACTTCCATACGCCACACCTACGAACATACAACACATAAATACATACAAACTCACATACAGACACACACACTACATAAAATCACAGACATTTTGTTTCAAACATCTGGGGCATTTTGCAAGTCAGACACAAACAGACACACACACACACATATATACACATACTACACACACATTACATGTAATCCACTCACACATGTCGCACACTCACACACACAGACATTATACACACACACATTTCACAAATACACTCACACACACAGACATTACTTTCACAAATAAACACCCATACTTCAAACTAATAAACACACATAATTCAAGCATACAAGTAAAGATACTACATACACTCTCTCACACACTTCAACATAAACTTCAAGACTTTTAAGTTAAGCAGGCCGCTTTCGATGGACAAAATGATAGAGGTATTGTATGTGACCATTGCCTGGATGTGCATGCGGAGCACTCATCGATGAAGCAGGTTGGTGTGATTCCAGAAGTATTATTATAATTATTATAATTTTTCATTTGATTACCACATTTCTACACACACAAACACTACAAACATGAAACATATATTAAACATACGACGCAAACACAAACAAACCCTTACATACACACACACACACACACACACACACACATACACACACACACACACACACACACACACACATTCTACCCATTCCACAGAAACAATGACCTGCTCAAGCCCCTGCACCATTACAGTCACCACCAAACTCGGCCGACATTAAGACAGCTAGCAATGGCGAACCAGAAAGAGACGTCCTGGAATAATGATGCCTTATGTCATGTTTGTTTAAGAGGTCTTAGCATGCTGAAAAGGCAAACAGGTTGTGAGGTTCGAACAAGTGGCGATGGCACAGGTGCTTGGGCTCGCTCATCGTTGCTTGTAACTATATTTCTTTTTTTATTTTAAAAGGTCGCAGGGCCAATTTCTTTCCTATTCAAAGAGGTCCTTGGTGGACAGCCAGACCAGGGAATAGTATGTGCCTGTCTGGGACCCATTAATGTTCCTCTTCTGACCGGTCCCCATTGTGATGTTGCTGTCGATGGACCTGCCAGAGTTCTGCACAGGCCTGCCTTAACTGAACTTAAGGAAGTGTTTATCTTCATCGACCGGCGAGAAGTGACCAGCAACTCAAATTAAATCTTTGTTGTATCTTTAATCGCCCCATGTACCGATGTGTCTTCTTGCCTTCAACCTTCAGCGGATGTTTTTTTGGGGAACTTTTGGGGAGTTTTTTGGGTAGCCAACTTGGCTGAAGGGAGCAGTTTGTGGTGGGGGGGGGGGGTGTCCAAGTTGTTGGCCGTACCTCTTTGAGAATACCTTCTATACGTCCACCTGTTTGTGAAAGACTGGGGAAGGGGGTTGTGGATGTTTGTGATAGCTTAGACCCTATGACTCTATCTGCTCAACAAAATGCCACGAGTATCCAACTCATTTCCACAAACGTACTGCTGCCTATTATGGAACGCTAACCACTTAGCGCATCATACAGCTCTTCGGCTGTTTCTGTGTGGCTTTAATTTCTGTGCCACAAGGGAGGTTTCTAGCAAAGTTTGCAACAGAAAGAAAAGATAAGCTGAGTCGGACAGTTCCAGGAATTCAAACACATGCTGAACACACACAGAGACACACACACAAACACACACACACGGCTGTTCCCTTTCTGGGGTCGCCACAGCTAATCCTCCCACATCTAACCCTATCCTTTGTATCCTCTTCTCTCACGCTAACTTACTTCATGTCCTCTCGCACTACATCCATAAATCTCCTCTTTGGTCTTCCTCTAGACCTCATGCTTGGCAATTCCAACCTCAGCAACCTTCTTCCTACATATTCACAATCTCTCCCCTGAACATGTCCAAACAACCTCAATCTGGCCTCTCTGACTTTATCTCCAAAACATCTAACATGGGTTGGCCCTCTGATAAACTTCCATCTCAATCTTATCCATCCTTATCACGCCCAATGAGAATCTCAACATCTTCATCTCTGCAACTCTCTATTACCTTCTCTGTAGTTCTCCACCAGCATCTTCAAAGCAAATACTGCATCTGTTGTACTCTTCATATTGATAATGAAACCATATTGCTGTTCACAAATGCAACGACAATTATTTGTGTAGCAAGCACAGTAGTGTTAGCACTGTCTCCTTGCACAGCAAGGGTCTGGGTTCGATTCCTGGCCAGGCTTGAAAAAACAAAAAGAACAATTGAAATCCGTGAGTGCATTTCTGTACAACCTAAAGACATTGCTACCATATTCTTTATGGTAAACTTCTGGCAATCATAGCTGCCGAATTTTTACCGTAAAATTTACGCTTTATTTTTTCACAGTCCAATAACGTATTTTTTACGATAAAATTCTGGCAATCACAGCTGCCGTATTTTTACCATAAAATTTACGCTTTATTTTTTACAGTGTAGCTGAGACCCTATGATTATATCTGCTTGATAAGATGGCACGAGTAACCCACTTCTTTCCGCAAACGTACCGCGGCGTACTATGGAACGCATAACCTAGCATATCATACAGCCATTCGGTCTCTGTGTCTCTGTGTGCTTTTCACAAAACAGCAGCCATAAGCTGTGCTGGGCAGTTCTAGGAATATACAAACATCCTTCACACACACACACACACACACACACACACACACACACACACACACACACACACACACACACACACACACACACACACACACACTAACTATACATCCTAAATACTCACAACAGCTCACAACACACTAAACACAAACACATAGACACACCCACACAGACATGCTACATACATATCCTAAACACACACTACACCCACTTCACACACAGACTAAACAGACACACACGCATACTACACATCCTACACATACAATACACATCCTATACACAGCTCACATACAGTACACTGGCACACACAAACTACTTATCCTACACATACAGCACACATTTTACACTCGCCTTACACACAGTACACATCCTATACACACCCTATGCCTTCTACACAAATGATGACCGGCCCAAGCACCTGCGCTTACAGTCGTCACCAAGCAATCACTAGCAATAACACATAGAAAGAGACGTCCAACCTCGACGATTCCTTAAACTTATGCCAGATTTAGTGACATAATTATCCAGTGGGTTTTAGGGGTCTCAGCATGCTCAAAAGTCACACAGGTTGTGCAGTGCGCCCGGGTGGCAGTAGCACAGGCGCTTGGGCCTGCTCATCGTTGTTTTCAAATAAATTTCTTCTTTTTATTTTAAAAGGCTGATTTAAAAAATCTTCTTAGATATGAATAGAAATTAATGGTATTTGTATCTTATATGGCCTTCTTGGCATCAGGAAGTTCTTTGGGGAACTTTCAAACCCTTGGGCTCTTGCTCTGAGAACATCTGAGTAGACGGTGTCCAAATTGGGGCCTACAGGGAGCAGATTGATCATCCTAGGTTCTTTGTGGGGCTGAGGGTCCAAGTGTTTGGCCCTACCTCTTTGAGAATACCGCAGAATAAGTCCACATGTTTGTGGTGGTTGTGGGTGGTTCAGATAGCTCAGACCCTATGACCCTAACTGCTTGACAAAGTGTCATGAGTAACCCATTCATTGCAACAAATATACTGTGGCCTACTACGGAACGCTCACCACTTAGCACATCGTACTGCCTCCTCAGCCTTGTCTGTGTGCTTTTCATTCCTGTGTGATTTTCATTCTTTGGGTCTCTTCGCAAAGGTTGCAGCAAACAGTAGCGATAAGATGAGTCAGATTCGGAGTTGCAGGAATTACCTACTGCGGCCTAGCATGGTAAATCTGTGACACCTATCATGTCTGCCCAGATGTGAAAGGCCTAGTTACAAGTTTGTGTTCTTGATCAACCGACCAGTGTTAACAGTTGTTGATTCAGAGACACCTGGTTCTGAAGCAGGCAAAACCTGGCCAATAGAAGCCTGCGCTGTTGTTTAGAAAATACTGTTTAGGAAGGCTGCAACTTATTTGATTATATGATTATGATTATACACACTGATCAACGACCATCTATGAATGATTCACACCAACCTGCAATTGCTCTTTTGCACAATAGAAATTACTTGTTATATGCACAAAACTATTTGATCTTTGCTGCTACTTCAAAGGAATGTGTCTTGGAATTTCTCCTCCCACTACCTCAACTCATTACGTCATCAGCACAAAGTAATGAAATGTGTCCTGTTGTCGCCTTGTGACTTTGTTACTCTTGCTTGCACATTAGCATGAGCACTTTATATTGTCTCCTTTTTTTTGTATAGAACTTAGTTTTATGTTGACTTAAAAATGTCAATCTGTCTTGTCACAGCTAGGCAGCTAATTAGGCTACTTAGTTAGCTAGTTAGTTTTTGTTCAATCATGATGTTAAATTCATGTTTTATGTAGGACCTTGGTCCTAGAGAAACGTTGTTTGGTTTCACTGTGTACTAAACTGTATATGGTTGAAATGAAAATAAAAGCCTACTTGAACTTGACTCAATTAGGCTGCCTTTTGAACACATGAAGCGAACAACAAGCTAAAGCCCCATGCTTTGTGTTCACCCGCATGTAGAAACCTACACCTAGACATTGTGGCACGCCTATTGCTGGGATGCTGGGATCCAGTTAGCTATTGGATAGTTGGATCCAGTTAGCTATGTCTCTCCACTACAGAAACATTACCTCACACCGCGTAATTCCTAGGCTGACCGGCCATCAGAAATACTCAGGCCTCCGACCTGCATTGGGGGAGTCGTATGTCGATACACTACCATTTCCCTATGTATTTGCTGCCTCTCTTCTGTCCCTGCTCACCGCTTACTGAAGGTATCCTCATTATTTTATTCTATAAACTACGAATAAAAAGCTGTTTCTGTATTTATATAATTTTTATTATTTTCTAATTACATATTTATTTGCAGGTTTTCTTATTCATACTCTATTAATTTATTATTATAGTCATATTCTTTGTTTGAATACCCTTTTTTCTTTTTTATGCTTGGGGTCATGCACGGTTGTCAAAGCATTTCTCTGAATATCGTGTTCTGTATGACTGTGTATTTGACAAATAAACTTTGAAATTAAATTGAAACTTTCACATTTATTAACACTATTTATTAATTTAGCAACTTCATGTCATTCATTTTTAACATTGCTTCCTTTTTAACTGTATGTAAAAACATAAGGGTGTGAATTAACTTTCCATGACGTGGAAATGAGATTTTTCTCGAATTTTAAAAGTAAAAGAAATAATTTCCAAAACTATTAATGAATTTTGGCATACATGTTTGAATAACAATTTTTTTTGTCATTCTTTTTCACATTTTGAGCATGAAAACATGATCATGCCTTAGTTGTGTGAAAAAAAACGTTTTCCTGAGCTCGTACAGCGCGAAGAACACAGCAAAAGACACAGACAAGCACACACATGCACACATAGACACACATAGACGCACATAGACACACACACACACACACACACACACACACACAAACACACACATACACAAACATTTGATAAAAAGCATTTTCCACAGACACAAAGACTACACATCCTACATTCACATAAACAAAATATTGCACATGCATAACACACAAATAAACACACGCTCACTAAAAACACAAGTCCCAAACACACATACCAGACGCGTAATACACATCTAAAATAGAAACAACAAACCCTACACAGACAGAACACATCCTAAACAAGCGCCAACAAAGACACACACCCGTCTCACATTCTACGCGTCCTCCACACACGATGACCTGCTCAAACATCCTGCTCAGATTAATCACGTGTGCCATTATAGTCCCACAAAACCTGGCCCATATTGAGTGACAGCTAACAATGGCACACCACAAAGACATTTACAGAAACTGCGATGTCTTTAACATCTCATATTTGTTAAAGATTTCTTAGCGCCCTGAAAAGGCACATGTTGTGAAGTGGTCATGGGCACCAAGAAACCCGGACCACATTGAATGACAGCTAGCAATGGTGCAAACGTCAAGCCATGATGATGCATGTCATATTTGTTTAAGAGGTCTTAGCATGCTGAAAAGTCACGCAGGTTGTGAGGTTTGCCCAAGTGGCAATGGCACAGGTGCTTGGGCCAGCTCTTCATTTTCACTTCATAATTTTTAATTATTATTTTTCTTCTTTTTAAAGGTTGCAGGGCCAACTTCTTGGTTTTCATTTTCAGAGAGGTCCATGGTGGACAAACAGACCGGGGTATAGGATGTGCTCACGATATGTTCCTCGCCTGACCGTGCATGCAGGGTTCCCATTGTGATGCTGCTACCATCAGACCCGGCCAGAGTGCTGAACAAGACTAGTTTGAGCGAACTAGAGGAGATGTTTCTGCGCATGCGCAGTTGGAAAGACCTCAGACAGGAACAAACCACAACGGTCACCATTTTTTGAAAATCAAAAACAGAGAAGTGAGAACATGTTTGGACAGACAGGTGAGATTTTAACATTTTTATGCATTTATATTGAGGCTGTGACAACATTTGAATCATTACTCACTTGTAATACCGTGTTGTGTATAGTATTGTCATGAAGTTGCCATATTATTCATGTCTACTTTAACATTATAGTTACTGTAGATACATTTTTGTTATTTGCATCTGTGTGATATTTTATACAGGTTGAACTTTGTTATATATTACATCACACAAATTAAAGTTGCATATGACATTAAATTGCTAGTAAGGAATCGTTTCTTCATTTTAACCGATTGTTGTGTGCAAATACAGCCGTTTTCTGTTCATGTTCTAATGCCAGTTTTAATAACTTAAATAATTAATCTTATAAGGTGATGTTGGAACATACAGTCGTGGACAAAAGTTTTGAGAATGACACAAATATTAGTTTTCACAAAGTTTGCTGCTAAACTTCTTTTAGATCTTTGTTTCTGTGATGTACTGAAATATAATTACAAGCACTTCATACATTTCAAAGGCTTTTATCGACAATTACATGACATTTATACAAAGAGTATTTGCAGTGTTAGCTCTTCTTTTTCAGGACCTCTGCAATTCGACTGGGCATGCTCTCAATCAACTTCTGGGCCAAATCCTGACTTCTGGGCCACCCATTCTTTCATAATCACTTCTTGGAGTTTGTCAGAATTACTGGGTTTTTGTTTGTCCACCCGCCTCTTGAGGATTGACCACAAGTTCTCAATGGGATTAAGATCTGGGGAGTTTCCAGGCCATGGACCCAAAATTTCAACGTTTTGGTCGCCGAGCCACTTAGTTATCACTTTTGCCTTATGGCACAGTGCTCCATCATGATGGAAAGTGCATTGTTCTTCACCATTCAACTTCAACTGTTGTTGGATTGTTAGAAGAAGTTGCAGTTGGAGGGTATTTTGGTACCATTCTTTATTCATGGCTGTGTTTTTGGGAAAAATTGTGAGTGAGCCCACTCCCTTGGATGAGAAGCAACCCCACACATGTATGGTCTCAGGATGCTTTACTGTTGGCATGACACAGGACTGATGGTAGCGCTCACCTTTTTTTCACTGGACAAGCCTTTTTCCAGATGCCCCAAACAATCGGAAAGAGGCTTCATCCGAGAATATGACTTTGCCCCAGTTCTCATCAGTCCCTGATGTTTTTTTTGGAGAGAAGTGGCTTCTTTGCTGCCCTTCTTGACACCAGGCCATCTTCCAAAAGTCTTCGCCTCAGTGTGCTCTCACTGTGTCTCGGAACCTGGCTAGCAAGCTGTCACACTAGCCACTCTCCACGGTGGCATTACCTTGCCCTCTCTACCCTCAGCCCTTATTGTTCCCCCGTCTTTCCATGGTCCAGATGATCAAACACTGTGCGGAATGAGTTGAGAAACTTGTGATAGCTGGACATGGCGATCCCGCCTGCACTCAAGACCGCTGTGGCCCAGTCTATGGCCGACTCAGTGAGCTGTTGCGTGAGAAAGCTGATCTTTTGCCTGTCCGTCATATCCGGATAATCAGCTAAACACAGCTCACAGACCAGAAGAAAGCGTTTTGCACCCCTGAATATAAACTCTTTTTGTATATTTTAAATCACCATGCCTTAGTTGTGTGAGAAAACCGCTTTCCTGAGCTTGTACAGCGCTAAGAACAGACCAAACGCTTTATCTCATCATGAAATGCATGATAGTGAAATGAATGATCATTTCCAACACTTTCATGCAATATGACATTCATGTTGAGTAACAATTGTTTTGTTATTCTTTTTGACATTTTGAGCATAATAACTGCATATAAACTCTTTTTGTATATTTTAAATCACCATGCCTTAGTTGTGTGAGAAAACCGCTTTCCTGAGCTTGTACAGCGCTAAGAACACAGCAAACGCTTTATCTCATCATGAGAAGCATGATAGTGAAACGAATGATCATTTCAAACACTTTCACATATTATGACATTCAAGTTGAATAAAAATTTTTTTGATCTTCTTTTTCACATTTTGAGCATAAAAACTGCATATAAATTATTTTTGTATATTTTAAATCACCATGCCTTAATTGTGTGAGAAAACCGCTTTCCTGAGCTTGTACAGCGCTAAGAACACAGCAAACGCTTTATCTCATCATGAGAAGCATGATAGTGAAACGAATTATCATTTCAAACACTTTCACATATTATGACATTCATGTTGAATAAAAATTTTTTTGATCATCTTTTTCATGTTTTGAGCATAAAAACTGCATATAAATTATTTTTGTATATTTTAAATCACCATGCCTTCATTGTGTGAGAAAACCGCTTTCCTGAGCTTGTACAGCGCTAAGAACACAGCAAACGCTTTATCTCATCTTGAAATGCATGATAGTGAAATGAATGATCATTTCCAACACTTTCATGCAATATGACATTCATGTTGTGTAACAATTGTTTTGTTATTCTTTTTCACATTTTGAGCATAAAAACCGCATATAAACTCTTTTTGTATATTTTAAATCACCATGCCTTAGTTGTGTGAGACAACCGCTTTCCTGAGCTTGTACAGCGCTAAGAACACAGCAAACGCTTTATCTCCTCATGAGAAGCATGATAGTGAAACGAATGATCATTTCAAATACTTTCACATATTATGACATTCATGTTGAATAAAAATTCTTTGGATCCTCTTTTTCACATTTTGAGGATAAAAACTGCATATAAACTCTTTTTGTATATTTTAAATCACCATGCCTTAGTTGTGTGAGAAAACCGCTTTCCTGAGCTTGTACAGAGCTAAGAACACAGCAAACGCTTTATCTCATCATGAGAAGCATGATAGTGAAATGAATGATAATTTCCAACACTTTCATGCAATATGACATTCATGTTGAGTACCAATTGTTTTGTTATTCTTTTTGACATTTTGAGCATAATAACTGCATATAAACTCTTTTTGTATATTTTAAATCACCATGCCTTAGTTGTGTGAGAAAACCGATTTCCCAATAGTTAAAGTTGAACAACAGTGTTTCTGCCTTTTCAACAGTTAGAGAGGTCTGAGTAAATTTGACAGATCGATTGTAATAAAACATTCAGTTGAATGTCTTTGATTTTTAAAATTTATTTAGCTTTTCTCATTTTCTTTTTTATGTCATGTCTGTAGGTCAATTTACTTTGGCCTGAGACATCATTAAGCCCAATCGCGCACTTGATCTAATTGGCATTATGGCAGTGACTTAGCTACCGTAAATGGTGTGGGTTGATGCGAGGTTGGGGTGATTGCAGAAGTATAATTATTATTTATTTCTATTTAATTTACCTGTTTTTCCAAACATATGGGCCCTTTTGTAAGTCACACACACACACACACACACACACACACACACACACACACACACACACACACACACACACACACACACACACACACACACACACACACACACATTACACACATTGCACACATTGCACAAATACATACCCATACTTCAAACAAACAAACACATAATTTACGCATACAAGCAAAATTACACTTACTTCAGCAGTTTAAGCACTTGAGCAGGCCGCTTTTGGTGGCCAAAATGATAGAGGTATAGTATGTGACTGACACACGCACAAGTGATCGTTGGCTGAATGTGCTTGCGCAGCACTCATTAAACATACATTAAACATACTGCACACACACCCATACGCCACACCTACAAACATACAACACATAAATACATACAAACTCACATACAGACACACACACTACATAAAATCACAGACATTTTGTTTCAAACATCTGGGGCATTTTGCAAGTCAGACACAAACAGACACACACACACACATACACACATACTACACACACATTACATGTAATCCACTCACACATGTCGCACACTCACACACACAGACATTACACACATTTCACAAATAAACACCCATACTTCAAACTAATAAACACACATAATTCAAGCATACAAGTAAAGATACTACATACACTCTCACACACACTTCAACATAAACTTCAAGACTTTTAAGTTAAGCAGGCCGCTTTCGATGGACAAAATGATAGAGGTATTGTATGTGACCATTGCCTGGATGTGCATGCGGAGCACTCATCGATGAAGCAGGTTGGTGTGATTCCAGAAGTATTATTATAATTATTATAATTATTCATTTAATTACCACATTTCTACACACACAAACACTACAAACATGAAACATATATTAAACATACGACACAAACACAAACAAACCCTTACATACACACACACACACATACACACACACAACACACACACACACACACACACACACACACACACACACACACACACACACACACACACACACATTCTACCCATTCCACAGAAACAATGACCTGCTCAAGCCCCTGCACCATTACAGTCAGCACCAAACTCGGCCGACATTAAGACAGCTAGCAATGGCGAACCAGAAAGAGACATCCTGGAATAATGATGCCTTATGTCATGTTTATTTAAGAGGTCTTAGCATGCTGAAAAGGCAAACAGGTTGTGAGGTTCGAACAAGTGGCGATGGCACAGGTGCATGGGCTCGCTCATCGTTGCTTGTAACTATATTTCTTTTTTTATTTTAAAAGGTCGCAGGGCCAATTTCTTTCCTATTCAAAGAGGTCCTTGGTGGACAGCCAGACCAGGGAATAGTATGTGCCTGTCTGGGACCCATTAATGTTCCTCTTCTGACCGGTCCCTATTGTGATGTTGCTGTCGATGGACCTGCCAGAGTTCTGCACAGGCCTGCCTTAACTGAACTTAAGGAAGTGTTTATCTTCATCGACCGGCGAGAAGTGACCAGCAACTCAAATTAAATCTTTGTTGTATCTTTAATGTCCCCATGTACCGATGTGTCTTCTTGCCTTCAGCGGATGTTTTTTGAGGGAACTGTTGGGGAGTTTGTTGGGTAGCCAACTTGGCTGAAGGGAGCAGTTGGTGGGGGGGGGGGTGGGTGTGTCCAAATTGTTGGCCGTACCTCTTTGAGAATACCTTCTATACGTCCACCTGTTTGTGAAAGACTGGGGAAGGGGGTTGTGGATGTTTGTGATAGCTTAGACCCTATGACTCTATCTGCTCAACAAAATGCCACGAGTATCCAACTCATTTCCACAAACGTACTGCTGCCTATTATGGAACGCTAACCACTTAGCGCATCATACAGCTCTTCGGCTGTTTCTGTGTGGCTTTAATTTCTGTGCCACAAGGGAGGATCCTAGCAAAGTTTGCAACAGAAAGAAGAAATAAGCTGAGTCGGACAGTTCCAGGAATTCAAACACATGCTGAACACACACAGAGACACACACACAAATACACACACACGGCTGTTCCCTTTCTGGGGTCGCCACAGCTAATCCTCTCACATCTAACCCTATCCGTTGTATCCTCTTCTCTCACGCCAACTTACTTCATGTCCTCTCGCACTACATCCATAAATCTCCTCTTTGGTCTTCCTCTAGACCTCATGCTTGGCAATTCCAACCTCAGCAACCTTCTTCCTACATATTCACAATCTCTCCCCTGAACATGTCCAAACAACCTCAATCTGGCCTCTCTGACTTTATCTCCAAAACATCTAACATGGGTTGGCCCTCTGATAAACTTCCATCTCAATCTTATCCATCCTTATCACGCCCAATGAGAATCTCAACATCTTCATCTCCGCTACCTCCAGCTCTGCCTCCTGTCTTCAGTGCCACTGTCTCTAAGCCATAGAGCATCGCTGGTCTTACCACTATCTTGTACACCTTTCCTTTCATTCTCGCTGATACTCTTTTATCGCACAGCACACCTTTTCTCCACCCGTTCCAACCTGCCTGTACCCGCCTCTTAACTTCCTTTCCACGCTCACCATTACTCTGGACCGTTGACCATAAGTACCTAAAGTCCTTCACAATATCATCTGCAAACATCATAGTCCATGGAGACTCCTGTCTAACCTCATCTGTCATCCTGTCCATCACCAGAGCAAACAAAAAGACGCTTAGAGCCGATCCTTGATGCAGACCCACCTGCACATTGAACTCTTCTGTCACACCTACAGCACATCTCACCACTGTCTTACATACATGTCCTGCACCACTCTAACATACTTCTCTGCCACTCCAGACTCCAGACAAATTTTTACCGTAAAATTTACGCTTTATTTTTTACAGTCCAATAACGTATTTTTTACGATAAAATTCTGGCAATCACAGCTGCCGTATTTTTACCGTAAGATTTACGCTTTATTTTTTACAGTGTAGCTCAGACCCTATGATTATATCTGCTTGATAAGATGGCACGAGTAACCCACCCCTTTCCGCAAACGTACCGCGGCGTACTATGGAACGCATAACCTACCATATCATACAGCCATTCGGTCTCTGTGTCTCTGTGTGCTTTTCACAAAACAGCAGCCATAAGCTGTGCTGGGCAGTTCTAGGAATATACAAACATCCTTCACACACACACACACACACACACACACACTGACAAACGCACACACACACACACACACACACACACAAACACACCCCCCCACACACACACACACACACACACACACACACACACTAACTATACATCCTAAATACTCACAACAGCTCACAACACACTAAACACAAACACATAGACACACCCACACAGACATGCTACATACATATCCTAAACACACACTACACCCACTTCACACACAGACTAAACAGACACACATGAACACACACGCATACTACACATCCTACACATACAATACACATCCTATACACAGCTCACATACAGTACACTGGCACACACAAACTACTTATCCTACACATACAGCACACATCCTACACACGCCTTACACACAGTACGCATCCTATACACACCCTATGCCTTCTACACAAATGATGACCGGCCCAAGCACCTGCGCTTACAGTCGTCACCAAGCAATCACTAGCAATAACACATAGAAAGAGACGTCCAACCTTGATGATTCCTTAAACTTATGCCAGATTTAGTGACATAATTATCCAGTGGGTTTTAGGGGTCTCAGCATGCTCAAAAGTCACACAGGTTGTGCAGTGCGCCCGGGTGGCAGTAGCACAGGCGCTTGGGCCTGCTCATCATTGTTTTCAAATAAATTTCTTCTTTTTATTTTAAAAGGCTGATTTAAAAAATCTTCTTAGATATGAATAGAAATTAATGGTATTTGTATCTTATATGGCCTTCTTGGCATCAGGAAGTTCTTTGGGGAACTTTCAAACCCTTGGGCTCTTGCTCTGAGAACATCTGAGTAGACGGTGTCCAAATTGGGGCCTACAGGGAGCAGATTGATCATCCTAGGTTCTTTGTGGGGCTGAGGGTCCAAGTGTTTGGCCCTACCTCTTTGAGAATACCGCAGAATAAGTCCACATGTTTGTGGTGGTTGTGGGTGGTTCAGATAGCTCAGACCCTATGACCCTAACTGCTTGACAAAGTGTCATGAGTAACCCCTTCATTGCAACAAATATACTGTGGCCTACTACGGAACGCTCACCACTTAGCACATCGTACTGCCTCTCAGCCTTGTCTGTGTGCTTTTCATTCCTGTGTGATTTTCATTCTTTGTGTCTCTTCGCAAAGGTTGCAGCAAACAGTAGCGATAAGCTGAGTCAGATTCGGAGTTGCAGGAATTACCTACTGTGGCCTAGCATGGTAAATCTGTGACACCTATCATGTCTGCCCAGATGTGAAAGGCCTAGTTACAAGTTTGTGTTCTTGATCAACCGACCAATGTTAACAGTTGTTGATTCAGAGACACCTGGTTCTGAAGCAGGCAAAACCTGGCCAATAGAAGCCTGCGCTGTTGTTTAGAAAATACTGTTTAGGAAGGCTGCAACTTATTTGATTATATGATTATGATTATACACACTGATCAACGACCATCTATGAATGATTCACACCAACCTGCAATTGCTCTTTTGCACAATAGAAATTACTTGTTATATGCACAAAACTATTTGATCTTTGCTGCTACTTCAAAGGAATGTGTCTTGGAATTTCTCCTCCCACTACCTCAACTCATTACGTCATCAGCACAAAGTAATGAAATGTGTCCTGTTGTCGCCTTGTGACTTTGTTACTCTTGCTTGCACATTAGCATGAGCACTTTATATTGTCTCCTTTTTTTTGTATAGAACTTAGTTTTATGTTGACTTAAAAATGTCAATCTGTCTTGTCACAGCTAGGCAGCTAATTAGGCTACTTAGTTAGCTAGTTAGTTTTTGTTCAATCATGATGTTAAATTCATGTTTTATGTAGGACCTTGGTCCTAGAGAAACGTTGTTTGGTTTCACTGTGTACTAAACCCTATATATGGTTATATATAGTTGAAATGGTAAATATATGGTTGAAATGAAAATAAAAGCCTACTTGAACTTGACTCAATTAGGCTGCCTTTTGAACAACAAGCTAAAGCCCCATGCTTTGTGTTCACCCGCATGTAGAAACCTACACCTAGACATTGTGGCACGCCTATTGCTGGGATGCTGGGATCCAGTTAGCTATGTCTCTCCACTACAGAAACATTACCTCACACCGCGTAATTCCTAGGCTCACCTCAGGCTTACTGAAGGTATCCTCATTATTTTATTCTATAAACTACGAATAAAAAGCTGTTTCTGTATTTATATAATTTTTATTCTTTTCTAATTACATATTTATTTGCAGGTTTTCTTATTCATACTCTATTAATTTATTATTATAGTCATATTCTTTGTTTGAATACCCTTTTTTCTTTTTTATGCTTGGGGTCATGCACGGTTGTCAAAGCATTTCTCTGAATATCGTGTTCTGTATGACTGTGTATTTGACAAATGAACTTTGAAATTAAATTGAAACTTTCACATTTATTAACACTATTTTTTTTGGCATACATGTTTGAATAACAGTTTTTTTTGTTATTCTTTTTCACATTTTGAGCATGAAAACATGATCATGCCTTAGTTGTGTGAAAAAAACGTTTTCCTGAGCTCGTACAGCACTAAGAACACAGCAAAAGACACAGACAAGCACACACATGCACACATAGACACACATAGACACACACACACACACACACACACACACACACACACAAACACACACATACACAAACATTTGATAAAAAGCATTTTCCACAGACACAAAGACTACACATCCTACACTCACATAAACAAAATATTGCACATGCATAACACACAAATAAACACACGCTCACTAAAAACACAAGTCCCAAACACACATACCAGATGCGTAATACACATCTAAAATAGAAACAACAAACCCTACACAGACAGAACACATCCTAAACAAGCGCCAACAAAGACACACACCCGTCTCACATTCTACGCGTCCTCCACACACGATGACCTGCTCAAACATCCTGCTCAGATTAATCACGTGTGCCATTATAGTCCCACAAAACCTGGCCCATATTGAGTGACAGCTAACAATGGCACACCACAAAGACATTTACAGAAACTGCGATGTCTTTAACATCTCATATTTGTTAAAGATTTCTTAGCGCCCTGAAAAGGCACATGTTGTGAAGTGGTCATGGGCACCAAGAAACCCGGACCACATTGAATGACAGCTAGCAATGGTGCAAACGTCAAGCCATGATGATGCATGTCAATATTTGTTTAAGAGGTCTTAGCATGCTGAAAAGTCACGCAGGTTGTGAGGTTTGCCCAAGTGGCGATGGCACAGGTGCTTGGGCCAGCTCTTCATTTTCACTTCATAATTTTTAATTATTATTTTTCTTCTTTTTAAAGGTTGCAGGGCCAACTTCTTGGTTTTCATTTTCAGAGAGGTCCATGGTGGACAAACAGACCGGGGTATAGGATGTGCTCACGATATGTTCCTCGCCTGACCGTGCATGCAGGGTTCCCATTGTGATGCTGCTACCATCAGACCCGGCCAGAGTGCTGAACAAGACTAGTTTGAGCGAACTAGAGGAGATGTTTCTGCGCATGCGCAGTTGGAAAGACCTCAGACAGGAACAAACCACAACGGTCACCATTTTTTGAAAATCAAAAACAGAGAAGTGAGAACATGTTTGGACAGACAGGTGAGATTTTAACATTTTTATGCATTTATATTGAGGCTGTGACAACATTTGAATCATTACTCACTTGTAATACCGTGTTGTGTATAGTATTGTCATGAAGTTGCCATATTATTCATGTCTACTTTAACATTATAGTTACTGTAGATACATTTTTGTTATTTGCATCTGTGTGATATTTTATACAGGTTGAACTTTGTTATATATTACATCACACAAATTAAAGTTGCATATGACATTAAATTGCTAGTAAGGAATCGTTTCTTCATTTTAACCGATTGTTGTGTGCAAATACAGCCGTTTTCTGTTCATGTTCTAATGCCAGTTTTAATAACTTAAATAATTAATCTTATAAGGTGATGTTGGAACATACAGTCGTGGACAAAAGTTTTGAGAATGACACAAATATTAGTTTTTACAAAGTTTGCTGCTAAACTTCTTTTAGATCTTTGTTTCTGTGATGTACTGAAATATAATTACAAGCACTTCATACATTTCAAAGGCTTTTATCGACAATTACATGACATTTATACAAAGAGAATTTGCAGTGTTAGCTCTTCTTTTTCAGGACCGCTGCAATTCGACTGGGCATGCTCTCAATCAACTTCTGGGCCAAATCCTGACTTCTGGGCCACCCATTCTTTCATAATCACTTCTTGGAGTTTGTCAGAATTAGTGGGTTTTTGTTTGTCCACCCGCCTCTTGAGGATTGACCACAAGTTCTCAATGGGATTAAGATCTGGGGAGTTTCCAGGCCATGGACCCAAAATTTCAACGTTTTGGTCGCCGAGCCACTTAGTTATCACTTTTGCCTTATGGCACAGTGCTCCATCATGATGGAAAGTGCATTGTTCTTCACCATTCAACTTCAACTGTTGTTGGATTGTTAGAAGAAGTTGCAGTTGGAGGGTATTTTGGTACCATTCTTTATTCATGGCTGTGTTTTTGGGAAAAATTGTGAGTGAGCCCACTCCCTTGGATGAGAAGCAACCCCACACATGTATGGTCTCAGGATGCTTTACTGTTGGCATGACACAGGACTGATGGTAGCGCTCACCTTTTTTTCACTGGACAAGCCTTTTTCCAGATGCCCCAAACAATCGGAAAGAGGCTTCATCCGAGAATATGACTTTGCCCCAGTTCTCATCAGTCCCTGATGTTTTTTTTGGAGAGAAGTGGCTTCTTTGCTGCCCTTCTTGACACCAGGCCATCTTCCAAAAGTCTTCGCCTCAGTGTGCTCTCACTGTGTCTCGGAACCTGGCTAGCAAGCTGCAATCACACTAGCCACTCTCCACGGTGGCATTACCTTGCCCTCTCTACCCTCAGCATTTCTTGTTCCCCCGTCTTTTCATGGTCCAGATGATCAAACACTGTGCGGAATGAGTTGAGAAACTTGTGATCGCTGGACATGGCGATCCCGCCTGCACTCAAGACCGCTGTGGCCCAGTCTATGGCTGACCCAGTGAGCTGTTGCGTGAGAAAGCTGATCTTTTGCCTGTCCGTCATATCCGGATAATCAGCTAAACACAGCTCACAGGCCAGAAGAAAGCGTTTGCACCCCTCCGGATTCCTCTGCATACCTGTCCCCGGAGGGGTGGGGCATGGTGGCGAGTAAATAAAAAATAAATAGTGAGACACACAAGGGAACACAGGTGCAGTTAATTTGGTGTTTAAAGTGAAAACAATACACACGTAGACACACTAGTTGGGAACAAAGCGCCGGCTCAGTAATCCGGCGAGCTAGATCTTCTTCCCTAGAACTGTGGTGGCACAGGTCAGTAACAATGTTATTGAGTAAACTCATGAAACAAACTTTTTTCCTTCAGTCAAACATACCAATATTAATTTTAGAATAAAATTTCTGAATTAAACCATTTGTAGTTGTCTAAATTAAGTGCTTAAAATTGATTGGCTCAACAAGATATAATTGCGTACAAGCTAAAGCAATTATATAGTAAATTTGCTTATAGTTAAGCAATAGTTCAAAAGAAAATGATTTGATTTCATTGGCCCAAGATGGATTTTCGTATTGTTAATTCCATTTACATGGATTAAGTTGAACTAACATAATTCAAATGTGTGGAAATGTGTGTCATAATTATATTAAATTACACTAACAATTTTTTTTGAGTGTACAGGGCTAAGAACGCAGCAGATGCATAAAAGTGAAAGGAATGATAATTTCAAACACTTGCATGCGTTATTACATTCATGTTGAGTAACAATTTTTTCGTTACTCTTTTTCACATTTTGCGCACAACAAATGCATATTAATGGGTTTTGTATGTGTTACATGACCATGCCTTAGTTGTGTGAGAAAACCGCTTTCCTGAGCTTGTACAGCGCTAAGAACACAGCAAACGCTTTATCTCATCATGAGAAGCATGATAGTGAAACGAATGATCATTTCAAACACTTTCGCATATTATGACATTCATGTTGAATAAAAATTTTTTGATCCTCTTTTTCACATTTTGAGCATAAAAACTGCATATAAATTCTTTTTGTATATTTTAAATCAATATGCCTTAGTTGTGCGAGAAAACCGCTTTCCTGAGCTTGTACAGAGCTAAGAACACAGCAAACGCTTTATCTCAGCATGAGAAGCATGATAGTGAAATGAATGATCATTTCCAACACTTTCATGCAATATGACATTCATGTTGAGTAACAATTGTTTGGTTATTCTTTTTCACATTTTAAGCATAAAAACTGCATATAAACTCTTTTTGTATATTTTAAATCACCATGCCTTAGTTGTGTGAGTAAACCGCTTTCCTGAGCTGGTACAGAGCTAAGAACACAGCAAACGCTTTGTCACATCATGAGACGAATAAAAGTGAATTGAATGGTAATTTCCAACACTTTCATATATTATGACATTCATGTTGAATTTAAAATATTCAACACATTTTTTGATACTCTTTTTTACATTTTGAGCATAATAACTGCATATAAACTCTTTTTGTATATTTTAAATCACCACGCCTTAGTTGTGTGAGTAAACTGCTTTCCTGAGGTTGTACAGTGCTAAGAACACAGCAAACGCTTTATCTCATCATGAGAACCATGATAGTGAAATGAATGATCATTTCCAACACTTTCATATATTATGACATCAATGTTGAATAAAACTTTTTTTGATACTCTTTTTCACATTTTGAGCATAAAAACTGCATATAAACTCTTTTTATATATTTTAAATCACCACGCCTTAGTTGTGTGAGTAAACCGCTTTCCTGAGCTCCAAAAGCACTAATAACACGGCAAACGCTTTTTCACATCATGAAACACATAAAAGTGAATTAAATGGTAATTTCCAACACTTTCATATATTATGACATTCATGTTGAATAACATTTTTTGATACTCTTTTTCACATTTTGAGCATAAAAACTGCATATAAACTCTTTTTGTATAATTTAAATCACCATGCCTTAGTTGTGTGAGTAAACCGCTTTCCTAAGCTTGTACAGCGCTAAGAACACAGCAAACGCTTTAATCTCATCATGAGAAGCATGATAGTGAAATGAATGATCATTTCCAACACTTTCATATATTATGACATCAATGTTGAATAAAAATTTTTTTGATACTCTTTTTCACATTTTGAGCATAAAAACTGCATATAAACTCTTTTTGTATATGTTAAATCATCATGCCTTAGTTGTGTGAGTAAACCACTTTCCTGAGCTTGTACAGAGCTAAGAACACAGCAAACGCTTTGTCACATCATGAGACGACTAAAAGTGAATTGAATGGTAATTTCCCACACTTTCATATATTATGACATTCATGTTGAATAACATTTTTTTGATACTCTTTTTCACATTTTGAGCATAAAAACTGCATATAAACTATTTTTCTATAATTTATTTTAAATCACCACGCCTTAGTTGTGTGAGTAAACCGCTTTCCTGAGCTCCAAAAGCACTAATAACACGGCAAACGCTTTTTCACATCATGAAACACATAAAAGTGAATTGAATGGTAATTTACAACACTTTCATATATTATGACATTCATGTTGAAGAACATTTTTTTGATACTCTTTTTCACATTTTGAGCATAAAAACTGCATATAAACTATTTTTCTATAATTTAAATCACCATGACTTAGTTGTGTGAGTAAACCGCTTTCCTGAGCTTGTACAGGGCTAAAAACACAGCAAACGCTTTATCTCATCATGAGAAGCATGATGAATGAATGATCATTTCCACTTTCATGCAATATGACATTCATGTTGAGTAACAATTGTTTTGTTATTCTGTTTGACATTTTGAGCATAAAAACTGCATATAAACTATTTTTGTAAATTTTAAATCACCATGACTTAGTTGTGTGAGTAAACCGCTTTCCTGAGCTTGTACAGCGCTAAGAACACAGCAAACGCTTTATCTCATCATGAGAAGCATGATAGTGAAACGAATGATCATTTCAAACACTTTCATATATCATGACATTCATGTTGAAAACATTTTTTTTATCCTCTTTTTCACATTTTGAGCATAAAAACTGCATATAAACTCTTTTTGTGTATTTTAAATCACCATGCCTTAGTTGTGTGAGACAACCGCTTTCCTGAGCTTGCACAGCGCTAAGAACACAGCAAACGCTTAATCTCATCATGAGAAGCATGATAGTGAAATGAATGATCATTTCCAACACTTTCATGCAATATGACATTCATGTTGAGTAACAATTGTTTGGTTATTCTTTTTGACATTTTGAGCATAAAAACTGCATATAAACTCTTTTTGTATATTTTAAATCACCATGACTTAGTTGTGTGAGAAAACCGCGTTTCCAATAGTTAAAGTTGACCAACAGTGTTTCTGCCTTTTCAACAGTTAGAGAGGTCTGAGTAAATTTCACAGATCGATTGTAATATAACATTCAGTTGAATGTATTTGATTTTCACTTTTCTTTAAATTCAATCATTTTTTAAATTTATTTAGCTCTTCTCATTTTCTTTTTTATGTCATGTCTGTAGGTCAATTTACTTTGGCCTGAGACATCATTAAGCGCAATTACTTGATTACAATTCCACTTGATCTAATTGGCATTATGGCAGAGTGGCCTAGTCACCGTAAATGGTGTGGGTTGATGCGAGGTTGGGGAATTATATTATAGAGGTATAGTATGTGACTGACAGACGCACAAGTGATGGTTGCCTGAATGTGCTTGCGCAGCACTCATTAAACATACATTAAACATACTGCACACACACCCATACGCCACACCTACAAACATACAACACATAAATACATGCAAACTCACATACAGACACACACACAGAGACACACACACTACATAAAATCACAGACATTTTGTTTGAAACATCTGGGGCATTTTGCAAGTGAGACACAAACAGACACACACACACTGTACATATACACATACTACACACACATTACATGTAATACACTCACACATGTCGCACACTCACACACACAGACATTACACACATTTCACAAATAAACACCCATACTTCAAACTAATAAACACACATAATTCACGCATACAAGTAAAGATACTACATACACTCTCAAACACACTTCAAGACTTTTAAGTTAAGCAGGCCGCTTTCGATGGACAAAATGATAGAGGTATTGTATGTGACCATTGCCTGGATGTGTATGCGGAGCACTCATCGATGAAGCAGGTTGGTGTGATTCCAGAAGTATTCATTTAATTACCACATTTCTACACACACAAACACTACAAACATGAAAGATATATTTAACATACTGCACACACACACCCATACGACACACACAAACAAACCCTTACATACATATACACACACACACACACACACACACATACACACACACACACACACACACACACACACACACACACACACACACACACACACACACACACACACACACACATTCTACCCATTCCACAGAAACAATGCCCCTGCACCATTACAGTCACCACCAAACTCAGCCAACATTAAGACAGCTAGCAATGGCGAACCAGAAAGAGACGTCCTGGAATAATGATGCCTTATGTCATGTTTGTTTAAGAGGTCTTAGCATGCTGAAAAGGCAAACAGGTTGTGAGGTTTGAACAAGTGGCGATGGCACAGGTGCTTGGGCTCGCTCATCGTTGCTTGTAACTATATTTCTTTTTTTATTTTAAAAGGTCGCAGGGCCAATTTCTTTCCTATTCAAAGAGGTCCTTGGTGGACAGCCAGACCAGGGAATAGTATGTGCCTGTCTGGGACCCATTAATGTTCCTCTTCTGACCGGTCCCCATTGTGATGTTGCTGTCGATGGACCTGCCAGAGTTCTGCACAGGCCTGCCTTAACTGAACTTAAGGAAGTGTTTATCTTCATCGACCGGCGAGAAGTGACCAGCAACTCAAATTAAATCTTTGTTGTATCTTTAATGGCCCCATGTACCGATGTGTCTTCTTGCCTTCAGCGGATGTTTTTTGGGGGAACTGTTGGGGAGTTTGTTGGGTAGCCAACTTGGCTGAAGGGAGCAGTTGGTGGGGGGGGGGGTGGGTGTGTCCAAATTGTTGGCCGTACCTCTTTGAGAATACCTTCTATACGTCCACCTGTTTGTGAAAGACTGGGGAAGGGGGTTGTGGATGTTTGTGATAGCTTAGACCCTATGACTCTATCTGCTCAACAAAATGCCACGAGTATCCAACTCATTTCCACAAACGTACTGCTGCCTATTATGGAACGCTAACCACTTAGCGCATCATACAGCTCTTCGGCTGTTTCTGTGTGGCTTTAATTTCTGTGCCACAAGGGAGGTTTCTAGCAAAGTTTGCAACAGAAAGAAAAGATAAGCTGAGTCAGACAGTTCCAGGAATTCAAACACATGCTGAACACACACAGAGACACACACACAAACACACACACACGGCTGTTCCCTTTCTGGGGTCGCCACAGCTAATCCTCCCACATCTAACCCTATCCTTTGTATCCTCTTCTCTCACGCCAACTTACTTCATGTCCTCTCGCACTACATCCATAAATCTCCTCTTTGGTCTTCCTCTAGACCTCATGCTTGGCAATTCCAACCTCAGCAACCTTCTTCCTATATATTCACAATCTCTCCCCTGAACATGTCCAAACAACCTCAATCTGGCCTCTCTGACTTTATCTCCAAAACATCTAACATGGGTTGGCCCTCTGATAAACTTCCATCTCAATCCTATCCATCCTTATCACGCCCAATGGGAATCTCAACATCTTCATCTCCGCTACCTCCAGCTCTGCCTCCTGTCTTCAGTGCCACTGTCTCTAAGCCATAGAGCATCGCTGGTCTTACCACTATCTTGTACACCTTTCCTTTCATTTTCGCTGATACTCTTTTATCGCACAGCACACCTGACTCTTTTCTCCACCCGTTCCAACCTGCCTGTACCCGCCTCTTCATTTCCTTTCCACGCTCACCATTACTCTGGACCGTTGACCATAAGTACCTAAAGTCCTTCACAATATCATCTGCAAACATCATAGTCCATGGAGACTCCTTGTCTAACCTCATCTGTCATCCTGTCCATCACCAGAGCAAACAAAAAGACGCTTAGAGCCAATCCTTGATGCAGACCCACCTGCACATTGAACTCTTCTGTCACACCTATAGCACATCTCACCACTGTCTTACATACATGTCCTGCACCACTCTAACATACTTCTCTGCCACTCCAGACTTCCTCATAAAACACCACAGCTCCTCTCTCAGCACCCTGTCGTATGTTTTCTCTAAATCCACAAAGATACAATGCAACTCTCTATTACCTTCTCTGTAGTTCTCCACCAGCATCTTCAAAGCAAATACTGCATCTGTTGTACTCTTCATAGGTATGAAACCATATTGCTGTTCACAAATGCAACAACAATTATTTGTGTAGCAAGCACAGTAGTGTAGTGGTTAGCACTGTCTCCTTGCACAGCAAGGGTCTGGGTTCGATTCCTGGCCAGGCTTGAAAAAAATAAACAATTGAAATCCGTGAGTGCAATTCTGTACAACCTAAAGAAATTGCTACTATATTTTTTACCGTAAACTTCTGGCAATCATAGCTGCCGTATTTTTACCGTAAAATTTATGCTTTATTTTTTTACAGTCCAATAACGTATTTTTTAGGATAAAATTCTGGCAATCACAGCTGCCGTATTTTTACCGTAAAATTTACGCTTTATTTTTTACAGTGTAGCTCAGACCCTATGATTATATCTGCTTGATAAGATGGCACGAGTAACCCACCCCTTTCCGCAAACATACCGCGGCGTACTATGGAACGCAAGACCTAGCATATCATACAGCCATTCGGTCTCTGTGTCCCTGTGTGCTTTTCACAAAACAGCAGCCATAAGCTGTGCTGGGCAGTTCTAGGAATATACAAACATCCTTCACACACACACACACACACACACACACACACACACACACACACACACACACACACACACACACACACACACACACTACATTCTATTCACACTAGACAAATACATACTACAAACTTATAATACACACAAACATTACACAACGTGCACACACACACACACACACACACACACACAAACACACACACACACACACACTGACAAACACACACACACACATACACACACACTAACTATACATCCTAAATACTCACAACAGCTCACAACACACTAAACACATACACATAGACACACCCACACAGACATGCTACATACATATCCTAAACACACACTATACCCACTTCACACACAGACAAAACAGACACACACGACACACACAAACACACACACATACTACACACACTACACATACTACACACACATATACTCACACACATGCACACACACATTATACACAAACACAGACACACACAAACCTCTTATCCTACACATACAATACACATCCTACACACAGCTCACATACAGTACACTGGCACACACAAACTACTTATCCTACACATACAGCACACATCCTACACACGCCTTACACACAGTACACATCCTATACACACCCTATGCCTCCTACACAAATGATGACCGGCCCAAGCACCTGCGCTTACAGTCGTCACCAAGCAATCACTAGCAATAACACATAGAAAGAGACGTCCAACCTCGACAATTCCTTAAACTTATGCCAGATTTAGTGACATAATTGTCCAGTGGGTTTTAGGGGTCTCAGCATGCTCAAAAGTCACACAGGTTGTGCAGTGCGCCCGGGTGCCAGTAGCACAGGTGCTTGGGCCTGCTCATCGTTGTTTTCAAAAAAATTTTTTCTTTTTATTTTAAAAGGCTGATTTAAAAAATCTTCTTAGATATGAATAGAAATGAATGCTATTTGTATCTTATATGGCCTTCTTGGCGTCAGGAAGTTCTTTGGGGAACTTTCAAACCCTTGGGCTCTTGCTCTGAGAACATCTGAGTAGACGGTGTCCAAATTGGGGCCTACAGGGAGCAGATTGATCATCCTAGGTTCTTTGTGGGGCTGAGGGTCGAAGTGTTTGGCCCTACCTCTTTGAGAATACCGCAGAATAAGTCCACATGTTTGTGGTGGTTGTGGGTGGTTCAGATAGCTATGACCCTATGACCCTAACTGCTTGACAAAGTGTCATGAGTAACCCATTCATTGCAACAAACATACTGTGGCCTACTACGGAACGCTCACCACTTCAGCCTTGTCTGTGTGCTTTTCATTCCTGGGTGATTTTCATTCTTTGTGTCTTTTCGCAAAGGTCGCAGCAAACAGCAGCGATAAGCTGAGTCAGATTCGGAGTTGCAGGAATTACCTACTGTGGCCTAGCATGGTAAATCTGTGACACCTATCATGTCTGCCTAGATGTGAAAAGCCTAGTTACAAGTTTGTGTTCTTGATCAACCGACCAGTGTTAACAGTTGTTGATTCAGAGACACCTGGTTCTGAAGCAGGTAAAACCTGGCCAATAGAAGCCTGCGCTGTTGTTTTGAAAATACTGTTTAGGAAGGCTGCAACTTAGGCGACTTCACTGACTTTGAGGAGTACACGTCATCAGCGACCAGCTGCATCAACCAGTGCACCAATGATGTCGCTGTCTCCAAGAACATCATCTCACGATCGACCAGAAACTTTACTGGATTTGCGCGCACTTGTGAAGACCTGAGAATCCACCATCAGAGCAGCAAGGGCCAAACTTTCCGGGGCCATAGAGAGGCGAAGCGTGCACATACCCAGAGAATGCTCATTCAGTTCAGGGAGAGTGGTGACATGTGGCAGGGCTTACAAGCCATCACCACCAAAAGGACATGACCAAAGGAAATTCACCGTCACCCGCCTGTAACAGTGACGGCTCCATTCCATTCCTCGCTTCGACATGCAGAGCGTCATGACGGTCGGGAGAAACCATGTGTCTCATCAGCAAGAACCAAGAGTCAGCACAAAGAGAGGAATTGCTAATGGTCTGGTGTAGGCACAACAACCTGTTTTGCTAAAACAAAAGGAGGACTTAAGGAGGACACAGAGAGGCAACTCTATGATGAACATCAACTCCTGTGTGGAGATCGTCAACAGCACCAAATTCCTCATTGGCCACCTGGAGGAGAACCTCACTCGGCCCCTCAATACCAGCACCTTGCACACGAAAGCATTAAAAACATCTTCTCTTCCTGATAAGGCTGAGGAAGGCGCAGCTTCCACAACTGATTCTTACCACTTTCTACAGAGGGACTATCGAGAGCATCCTGAGCAGCTGCATCACTGCCTGGTTTGGGAATTGTTCCATCTGCAATGTGGCTGATTGGATACACAGATCACACTCACTCTTCACCCTACTGCCATCTGGAAAAAGATAGCAATGCATTCAGTCACTCACATCAAGAATGTGCGACAACGTCTTTTCACAAGACATCCAACAAATTGTCACCACCTGACTGAACAGATACTAACTTATTATGATTATATGATTATATGATTATGATTATACACACTGATCAACGACCATCTATGAATGATTCACACCAACCTGCAATTGCTCTTTTGCACAATAGAAATTACTTGTTATATGCACAAAACTATTTGATCTTTGCTGCTACTTCAAAGGAATGTGTCTTGGAATTTCTCCTCCCACTACCTCAACTCATTACGTCATCAGCACAAAGTAATGAAATGTGTCATGTTGTCGCTTGTGTTGTGACTTTGTTACTCTTGCTTGCACATTAGCATGAGCACTTTAAATTGTCTCCTTTTTTTTGTATAGAACTTAGTTTTATGTTGACTTAAAAATGTCAATCTGTTTTGTCACAGCTAGGCAGCTAATTAGGCTACTTAGTTAGCTAGTTAGTTTTTGTTCAATCATGATGTTAAATTCATGTTTTATGTAGGACCTTGGTCCTAGAGAAACGTTGTTTGGTTTCACTGTGTACTAAACTGTATATGGTTGAAATGAAAATAAAAGCCTACTTGAACTTGGCTCAATTAGGCTGCCTGCGAACAACAAGCTAAAGCCCCATGCGTTGTGTTCACCCGCATGTAGAAACCTACACCTAGACATTGTGGCACGCCTATTGCTGGGATGCTGGGATCCAGTTAGCTATGTCTCTCCACTACAGAAACATTACCTCACACCACGTAATTCCTAGGCTGACCCGCCATCAGAAGTACTCAGGCCTCCGACCTGCATTGGGGGAGTCGTATGTAGATACACTACCATTTCCCCATGTATTTGCTGCCTCTCTTCTGTCCCTGCTCACCGCTTACTGAAGGTATCCTCATTATTTTATTCTATAAACTACGAATAAAAAGCTGTTTCTGTATTTATATAATTTTTATAATTTTCTAATTACATATTTATTTGCTGGTTTTCTTATTCATACTCTATTAATTTATTATTATAGTCATATTCTTTGTTTGAATACCCTTTTTTCTTTTTTTATGCTTGGGGTCATGCACGGTTGTCAAAGCATTTCTCTGAATATCGTGTTCTGTATGACTGTGTATTTGACAAATAAAATTTGAAATTAAATTGAAACTTTCACATTTATTAACACTATTTATTAATTTAGCAACTTCATGTCATTCATTTTAACATTGCTTCCTTTTTAACTGTATGTAAAAACATAAGGGTGTGAATTAACTTTCACATGACAATGTGGAAATGAGATTTCAGAATTTTAAAAGTAAAATAAATAATTTCCAAAACTATTAATGAATTTTGGCATACATGTTTGAATAACAATTTTTTTTGTCATTCTTTTTCACATTTTGAGCATGAAAACATGATCATGCCTTAGTTGTGTGAAAAAAACGTTTTCCTGAGCTCGTACAGCGCTAAGAACACAGCAAAAGACACAGACAAGCACACACATGCACACATAGACACACACACACACACACACACACACACACACACACAAACACACACAATTTAATTATCCTTCACATACAGTACAACGCTGCCCAACGCTGTGTCTGGCCCATACTGAGTGCCATGATGATGGGTTAAACTTATTTTATATTTGTTCAAGAGGTCTTCATGTGCTGGCCAGTACAAAGGTTGTGATAACACATCCTTAGGCATCGTCATTGTTGCTTTTAACCATTTTTCTTCTGTTTATTTTCAAAGGCCGCAGCGATAACCTTTTGCCTTCAACTTTCAGTCGATCGTTCTTTGAGAGAACTCCTAGACCCACTGTACTGGGTGAGGGTCTGGGCCTTGGAGGCTTTCTCTGCAAACATGGGTGGATGGTAGACAAATTGGCTGCACGCGGCAGATTAATCACGCAGTTTTAAAATCTCTGTTGTGGGGATGTGAGCATATTTTAATTAAATATACTTGTGCATGCAACAATATGATAGAAACTATTAATCTTAGTAAAAGAACATAGAGGTAAGGTAAGGAGACAGAGGTGAGCTAAGGAGAGTGTGATGTCACAGTAGCAAGAACAGGCAGCATGAACTCAAACGAACTCTAGACAGGTAGCCATCTTGGATGTGAGATGCTAAGGGGACAGTGTGTACCAAACAGACCCTAGAGATGATGTAATCTTTGTACCCTGAGCATCCAAAAGTACCTGATGTCCCCAGACATGATGTAATGTCAGCTGATATTAGCCCTAGACATTATGTAATGCCAATAGCCCCAGACATGAGGTAATCTCCTCAGACATGGGGTGATCTTAACTGTGATGTAACAGGGGCTGGATACATGTGCAGACATGTCAAATTTAAAGGGACACAGACAAATAACCAAAAGACACACACTCAGCTTAATGAATAATAAGTTTAATAAGAGTAGGCACAAAATAAAATGACATGTGCACCTACATAGTGAATAAAATAAAAATACAAAGTATAAGGCCCAACATATAAAAGTACAGTAAAAAAGGCGGCCTGGGTAAGCATCAAATAACAAAAGGCATAAGAAATTAAATATCAAGCCTTCTCTGACCCAGAACCACAATGATGGGAAGATCAGTGTGAGGAATAAAAACAGAAATACCACGATTCAAAAGTGGTGTAGGCGCTTCAGGAAAGTCAGTTTGGGTACCAACAGACATTTTAAAATCAGTCTGAGTACTGACACTTCTTAGACCAACAGGCCTTAAGAGAGACTGGGCTGGAGTACTAGACTCTGGTCGCACGGGCCTGAAGGAAAGTAAAGGAGAGCTATGTGCCTCCAGACGTGGTCTCTTAGAAGGACCAGGCCCGGAGTCATCTTGCCTGACATAAGTAAAACCGTTCTTATGAAGAAATTGTGTCAATGATCCATCAGACTCATTTTGGCAAAAACTCACTGAGGCTCGGTCAGCAACAGGTTCAGTAGGAGTGTAATCCTCAAAGGAATTGTGCTCTGGACTGTCCTGGCTGTCCGAATCGTCCAAAGGGATGTAATCAGTGCTTGGGCAGTTGCGCTTAGCTATAACAATAAAATAAAATGCGTAAATACAACAAATTAGGAAAATAAGACAAATAATTAAAATGAATGCGAGAGAGGTGCTTACCCATGGCCTGTCTGTCGAGAACTGTAGAGTAACCCGGAAGAACTAAGAATATATAGTAAAATAAGCGCCGCCCCTATATTTTTTAATAATAAACAAACTTAGTGTAAAGATAATGGAAAATTATTTGAAAGAAAAATAGATTATAATGGGGAAAAGATATGGAGTCAGATGACGAGGTATATGACGTGAGCAAACAAGATAAGAGAAAATGTCATTACAATGGGTGACAATACTTGGGAAAAGTTGGATTACAATGGGTTAATAATTTGATAAGAAATAAGAAAAAAATGTACAGGGGAGGGGGCTAGGTGAGCGCTCCTCCCCTTGAAAACTGTATAAAAGAAGTGCCTATATCACAGGCACTTCAGTCAGATTTTGGACATGCTTGGGGCTACAACCTAGGCATTGCTAAGCTGGCTCACTTGGTTTTATTGCTGCAATAAATCCTGCCTTACTTCATCCAGATCTACAAGGAGTCCGGAGTCTTTTCTTTGGTTCTTTTTAAAGTTAAAGTTTTTGTGGAACATTTGTAATTAAGGCAACTGTAACTAGTGTAGGAGAAAAATCTCCCACAGGGAGGTGGGCAGTTTCTGGCCCTACCTCCTTGAGAATATCCAAGGAGTAATATAAGTCCAACTTTTTGTAAAACCCCGGGGTACGGGGTTGTGATTTGTTGAGATATGGCTTAGGACCTAGGTCTCTATCTGCTCGACAAGATGGCATAAGTAACCCAGGCATTTCCACAAACATACTGCAGCTTACTATCGAATGCTCACCAACTAGCACATCACAGCACTCCAGTCTTCTTTTCATTTCAGTGCCACAAGTGTGGCTTCTCGCAAAAGGCAGACGGCAGCAATAAAGCGACGTGACCTACACTCACATAAACAAAATATTGCACATGCATAACACACACAAATAAACACACGCTCACTAAAAACACAAGTCCCAAACACACATACCAGACGCGTAATACACATCTAAAATAGAAACAACAAACCCTACACAAAGAAGCACACACACACATACACAATCTGCTTATCCTTCACAGACACAACACATCCTAAACAAGCGCCAACAAAGACACACACCCGTCTCACATTCTACACGTCCTCCACACACGATGACCTGGTCTAACATCCTGCTCAGATTAATCACGTGTGCCATTATAGTCCCACAAAACCTGGCCCATATTGAGTGACAGCTAATAATGGCACACCACAAAGACACAGCAGTGTAATGATGGAGCTAGCAACATGCTAATTAGCTAAACACCATTTTAGCAACATGCTAAGCACTCTAGCATCATGATATCAACATTCTACTGATATTGCTAGCAACATGCTAATATTGTTAGCATAATGCTAGCAACATGCTAATGAGCTAGGCGTCATGCTAGCAACATGCTAATCACACTAGCATAATGCTAGCAACATGCTAATATTGCTAGCATCATTCTGGCCACATGCTAATATAATTAGCATAATGCTAGCGAAATGCTAATATTGTTAGCATAATGCTAGCAACATGCTAATCGCATTAGCAACATGCTAACAGCATGATAATGAGTTTGCTAGGGGGCGTGGCTTATGAGCATCATGATAAAAGCGAAAGCTTGACTGACTGCCTGAGTAAAATGAGCCCTCCCCCATGTCTCTATGACACTGGGATCCACAGTTAAATTCAGGTTAAAAGTTCCTATGGAAATTACTATTGTATGTTAATTTGCCCCCTGCTGGGGCAGTTTACAACTCGTCCATTAGAAAAGTCATGTGAAGCTCCCTTTTCCTGAATAAACCCAAATAAAATAAGTTCCAGAATGAAGCACACAATTTGCCACCTGTTTCATGGGTGTACAATGAACGAAAAGTGATGAGTCATGCATCAAATTCCCCATTATAAGGCAAATTTGGGCACCTGTTTTGCCCCGGGGGTAAAACATATACCCTCATGTTCGTGTACAATGAACATTTGAGATCTTACTGTCTTCAGTCAAGTGGTGATGTACAACTTGTTGAGCACAAAGCACTTGTTGATTGGTATCCTCTGGCAGCTTATTGTTTGGGTAAAAACCGCTTTGTCAACCTGAAACATCATACCTGCTGTTCTTATTAGATGATGGTAGTATGATTTGTACAAGAGGCTGTCAATCCATAAAAGGATAATTCATATGTAAAACAGTAAATAAAGAGTAAAATATCTTTTTTTTGGCTGAAATATCCTATCCTTAACATTCAGTTCAACATCCATAGACGCATGTTTAGAATGAGAATGTCAGTAAAATAGTAATATTTAAGTTGTACCTATAAGTAGTTTTTATTTTGCTATTAGTAACTTTAGGTTTATGTGAAATGTTTCGTAACTGTTAATCTGAACTGTTACAGACTTGATGTTCATCAGACTTGTGCTTTGTATTATAATTTTTTTTTAGTCAGATAACATGGACCCTGCAGCATTAAGAGTACTTATTAAACAAGAAATCAGGAAATTAATCCTTCCCTCAGGAATCCCCAAAACTTTAGATGACCTTACATTAGCAGTCAAGGAGGCATTTGATATCCATGAGGATTTTTCTCTCCAGTACAAAGATTCTGAATTTGATGACTTTTTTACCCTTGCATCTACTGACCAAATTCAGCACAAACATACTATAAAAGTTGTTTTCCCTACACCAGTTATTCTTACACTCTTTGCTGAAAATGAAGGAAACCCTACTGCCAGTACGTCAATTTCAGTAGATGAAGAATCCTCCATTTCTTGCACTACATGTCCACTTGATGATGTTGGTCAACATCTATCCACATCCACTTCCTCTGGAGATACAGTCATCCTTTCTCCCCAAAGTAACCCTGATAGGTTGCTGTGGCCTCAGGGGTTTCCAATTCCATCTTTTTCTTACAAGAAGAGACTCACAAGAAAGACGGCAGCCTTCTAAATGTTCAGACTGTGAAGACGGATGTAAATGAGCATTTAGTAAAGGCTATTCATACCTACACATCCTATCCTTCTGGGATTCAGATTGCCAGTGTTGCTGAAGCACTTATCCGAAAATATCCATGTCTGAAGGAACCAGGTAGTTTTTCGGGCTTTTATGGTTGGCAGATGAGCCTAAAGTACAAGATGGCAGATTATAGAAGACGACTCAGTAAGTTTGGTTTTCCTGAAGTTGCATGTAACACACTTCAAAAGAAGAACCCTGAAGACAGGAAACCTGCAAAAAATGTCAAAAAACCTCGTAAAGCAGAAATGAATTACTTGCCACCGTACCCACCAGGTGAAAATCAGGACAGTTTAGATCAAGATAGGGTTGAACTCCTGACTAAAGTGAAAAAGAGGGACAATGCAGTTGTGGTCAAAGAAAAAATGTCAAAAACCTTTGCTCTCCGAAGACATGAGGTGGTTGAATTGTGCTCGACTATTGTAGAATTTAAAGATCGCTGGCCTGCTCTTTTTGAAATTCTACAGGTAGGGATTTTACATTTTGTCATTAAATACCATCATAGATAATAATGTGGTTGTCAACTGAACATAATT